>OZ036000.1:3406598-3471598 GCA_964035015.1 Corallium rubrum
TTTTAGTTTTTCTTTATTAAAATGGGTAAATTAATCTTCACAGCAATTTTTTATATCTTAGCCAGCGTATAGATCATTTCACTCAACAACGCCATGCACTAAAACCATTACATTATTATATCATATTTGTACTCAATAGTAAAAAAAAAGATGCTATTCATTTATTACTCTGAATCGCGCATCGTCTGGCGTTAGCCAGAATAAAATACTAAAGACCAATTCGGACACTGAGGAAAGAGTCTTCCAATTCAAATAGCTTATAATATAGAAAATCTTCACACAAAATTAACTGCAAGTTCAAAACCTCACTACAAAAAAATATATCGATTTAATATATGGTAGTTTAAATGACCTTGCAAAACTTTATTTATTTTTAAATGGTTACTGTGAAGACCCTCGCACGTTTAAAACAATTTGTCTCAAGTGCAACTCTGTTCGGAGTCTCACTGACCCAATTTCTTGTTGTATGTAATTATGCATGTAATACTTATAATGCACTGTAATTTTATTGTTCATAGTTATCTCTCTATATATCCTTTGTATGTTTAGGGCCCACAGTAATTGGCTAACGCTGTTGTGGTTCCCCTGCCATTGTTAAACCTGCTGTTATTTATATATTTATTTCTATGTATGTTACATATGGGGAAGTTAATAAAATAAAATAAAAATAAGATAGGTCTCACGCGCGTTCTGAATTAGGATGAAACTTATATTTGATTTTCATCGGCATGACATATAAGGTTGAAGCAACCATGAAAGCCCAAAGCTATATATTAAGTTATGTTATAATATTATACTCTGTCTATTGTAATAAAAATTAAATTTTTGGACTTTCCAACCTCATTCGCAAGCAACTCTGTGGGCTCTTATGGTGAAGAGGTGAGAAAAACTTGGGTGGAGTGGGCAAACATGGGTGGAGTGAGCAATCTTGGGTGGAGTGAGCAATCTTGGGTGGAGTGAGCAATCTTGGGTGGAGTGAGCAATCTCGGGTAGAGTGAGCAATCTTGGGTGGAGTGGGCAAACATGGGTGGAGTTGGCAATCTTGGGTGGAGTGGGTAATCTCGGGTGGAGTGAGCAATCTTGGGTGGAGTGGGCAAGGTGGTGTCACACAATAGCCACAAAGTGCACAGAGTTGCCTGAGGAGTAGGCTAAAGGTTGTTGTCACATTTGAGGCAGCCCTTCACTTGCGTGATAGTAACTTCTAGTATTATAACTTGCCATGGAGCGCTCGCTGATCGCGCGTGTGCATGTGACATGTTTGTCATCATAAAAAGCTGAGAAGTTCAGGATAAACGAATTTGGGAGTGTGAATTGAAAATGCAAAGTGAATCCTGCGGTCGCAGCCTGATGTTATGGATTGAAATAAGTTTTATCCCGGCGCTGAACGCGTCAGCTGACAGCCAATTAGTTTATGGTTGTCATTACTTTGGGCAGAAAACAAACAAAAACACCATTGTTAAGAGTAGTAACATGCGAGCACAGACGTTCTAGGGGGAGTGACCAAAACTGAGAAAATCAAAAGAGGATTTGTGATTCTCAATCGTCGTGAAAGGTAGTTTGCCAAAATACTCGTTGTGTATTAAATATGCCAAATTCTTCGAATATACAAAACTTAGCGAGGACTTCAGTTCAAGCATGAAAAGTTCCAGCTTCACGTGAGAAAAATATATCTCATATGTAATATGACAGCTTGACGACGTTTTTCGAAGCGCAACCGGAAGAAGCAGACGGAATATAGTGGTAGACTTGGAAAAAGTTTTAAGTCTTCCTCCGCCAAAAAGGGGACATTGGGATTTTCGGTGTTGCGGTATTTTTCGTGCGGTATTTCAGTAACTTTGTCGCTTCGGTACGATATTCGGTTTTACCCATTCTACCAACTGCGGTATTTCACGATTTTTTTGCGGAATGTCCCCCTCCAAAAATAGCCCGAACTTTGCCTTGAAATGTCGCCGCATTTATAAATAGCACAATTTTTATACATTTGGCCTTCCAGCTTTGCCTGGGTAGGCGTTACAGTCTACAACTGAGTACTGACTGCTGCTATATAGTTTGCTACTGACTGGCTACTGTAACTGCTACAGAGGCAGACTTCAGCTGCGCATTTGTTGGTTAGATAGCTGCAAATCAATACCTTCCTTCTCAACATTCCACCCGACTATATAAACTATACCTTTCTCTATCTTTTTGTTGTGTTGAACGTGTTTTCGCTTTTTCAGCCTTCCTTGCTATATAGTAAACCTTCGTCACTAGTAAATCTTCCTCACTAGTAAACCTTCCTCACTAGTAAACCTTCCCCACTAGTAAACCTTCTTCACTAGTAAACCTTCCTCACTAGTAAACCTTCTTCACTAGTAAACCTTCCTCACTAGTAAACCTTCCTCACTAGTAAACCTTCCTCACTAGTAAACCTTCTTCACTAGTAAACCTTCCTCACTAGTAGTAGTAAACCTTCCTCACTAGTAGTAGTAAACCTTCCTCACTAGTAAACATTCACTCAGTAAACCTTCGTCACTAGTAACTGCCATCTTCAATAGTAAACCTTCCTTACTAGTAAACTTTCCTTCACTTAGTAAACCTTCCTCATTAATAGTAAACCCTCCTTCTGGGTGGTAATCGTACATCCGCACCCTTCCTCAAACTGCAGTAGTATATCTGCTAAGTGCCAGACGCTATTTACATTGATACAACTTCTGATATCGCTTATCGCGGAGCACAATCCTTAAATTAATCCAAAACCAAACAAACAAAAACGATGCCGTGTTTATCTCCCAAATGGACAAGATTGCAGCGATAGATTAACAGCAAATTAAAAACGAGAATTTGCCGACATAAACAAACAAAGTAATTTCCAATATTTTAAAAGGAAACACTGGAGGCTATATGCTCTGCAGTTTATGACTAAATTATGAAGAACACAGACCAACGTTGAAGAGTCAAAGGCGTTCCTTGACTAGGGATCACAGCTGAGATTTAAATGTAGATTTTACAGGGGAGGAAAACCGGGAAAAAAACAAAAAACGAAGCACAATACTTCCCGACGGAGTGGACATGCATAGCGGAAAACTACACCCGCCCAACAGTCGGAAGGGAGGGCGATTTTACTAAAACAGTCTGCAATATTTTATATATAGTAAAAACATCGCGTGCACTGGAAACTGGAAACCTTAGCCAAAAAAGAAACTACGTCATTCACCAATATTTCGTGACTTCAACGCCCAAGATAACAGCAAGGAACGCAAAGTTTCTGCTACTCAATCTGATTATTCAGTCATTACGTCAGTTCACTTCAACAATCAATAAAATAAGAATGTACAGCACGCAACAAGAAAAACCAAGCCTATAGACAGCAGTTTAATGGACGCCACTCGTCCGCTGACCGCATGAGAAGAGAAGGTGTCTATAGGGTTATAGTGGGGTCGAGCCTTCAGTCTTTGACAAAGATAAGTGCATGGATAAGTGCATGACCAAGTCATTATTATATACGGTTCAATTATTAAAACTACAAATATAAACCATGTACAATATTTACAAGAGCAAAATACACATCTGTCAGACATGGTGAACAACAGGTTTTATAACTCATAATCATGTGAAACCAAACTTTTGGTGAATCTACACCGACGTTATAGCGTATATATTGCATGCATAAAGCAACTATAAAACTGACCGGGATCCCGCTTGCTTCAATCGACGGTATCGTATAAACACGCCCCAATACTGAAAGGAACCAGAGTATTCAGGAAAATGCCATGATTCTCAGAAGAGGATTAAACACTCAATCTTGTGAGAACGGACATCTTGAGCGTTAATCTAGCATTTAAAAGGTTAATCCCTATTTGAGAATTTGGTCCTGAGTACTTAGTGCTTTTTTTCTAGGTGTATTTGCTATTAAACGTCCCGCTCGATTTAGTATCATGTTTGCGGGAATTTCTTTTGTTGTCCCGCCCGTTGACGTCAAACTGGGTTTAACGATTAGTAAAAATTGTCTTCGATAGTGATAGAGTGGGAACGTGGAAGACTGTGTGTCCTAATTGTAGGAGTATTGGCAGACCTTTCTGCTGCTGAAAATCTGTATTCTCGCAAATCTCTAATTTTATGTCAGTTTCTTTATTTTAGTAGTGTATGCGGGGGTTGGCCTAGTTGGGACTTAGAGTCCGTTCGCTAGCCCCTAAGGGCCTTATCTAACTCACTTACCACTTTTGTTGTTTGTAACGTATTGTAACTTGTCTTTTTTATTTTATTGTATTGTATTGTATTGTATTGTATTGTATTGTATTGTATTGTATTGTATTGTATTGTATTGTATTGTATTGTATTGTATTGAGTGAGTTTGATTAAAGCTTCTGTGATTGTATTGAAGTCAGAAATGAATTTCAATGAGTGAATGAGGTATATTAGTTGTTAACAAAAGAAATTCCCGCAAACATGATATAATAGCCATAAAAAACTCCAAACTTTTTCTCAGTTGTGCGAAGGATAATAGGATTACTGTGTCTCGAATTTTTGGACACTCGACCACTAATTTCGAAGTTTTCAAGAATCCTAATGGGTTATATTACTGTGATTTAAACGAATAAACTATTTTGTTTGATAACACTACGGACACTAGTGTTACTTTAATCATTTAACTCCCAGACTGGCCAAAATTGACCTCTTTTGTTATTTTACTTTAAACGCCAGATAATTTGAACACTTTAGTTTCTCTTTTGGTGTCTGGGTGAAACCAAGAATTTAGTCATAGTTATTTTGGTAGAAATCACTTATCTTTGGAGAAGTTGTTATCTGAATTTCAAAGAATAATTTTTAGGCGTTTGAACGCAGTATGAATGTGTGATATATACCGGGGGGTGACGTTTACTAAACTGTAATGCTTGTAGCTTTGAATATTACGGTGAGAATTTCGTCCAAACGGTCGGGTCGCGAGACAAAACACTGAATAAAAGCGAAATAGCGTTTAATTAAACGCTATTTCGCTTTTTGTAGAATTAGTGATAGTTCTTGCATTTTCGCTCAGAAAAAATAAAACGAGAATGTCTAGTTATCGATTATTTGCTAAAAGAGTATTCTTTCGTAAAGCCATCATCGTTCGTATTTCTTCCATCGTCAAAAGAAATCGAAGGCGCTTTCGGGTAACTGTCCACTTCTGGTTTGTCTTTACTGAAGGAGAATACGACACTGAATGCACGAAGATAATGTGAGATGTTTAAGCTGCTCGATGGTTCGCTTTCTTCCTTGTATTCAAGTAAGGTTCTGGAACGAACTGCAAGGAAATCATTCAAGTATTAATCGGACGTAAATGAGCGACAACACCAGGTGCAATAGTCAAGACCTTGTACAATAACAAACCATTGCAGTGTGTAACATGCTGCGCATTGGGCAAGATCATTGTGAGACAAGTTGCACGAACCATTGCAGTGTGTAACATGCTGTGCAATGGTCAAGATCATTGTGAGACAAGTTGCATGAACCATTGCAGTGTGTAACATGCTGTGCAATGGTCAAGATCATTGTGAGACAAGTTGCATGAACCATTGCAGTGTGTAACATGCTGTGCAATGGTCAAGATCATTGTGAGACAAGTTGCACGAACCATTGCAGTGTGTTACATGCTGTGCAATGGGTCAAGATCATTGTGAGACAAGTTGCATGAACCACTGCAGTGTGTACCATGCTGTGCAATGGTCAAGATCATTGTGAGACAAGTTGTACGAACCATTGCAGTGTGTAACATGCTGTGCAATGATCAAGATCATTGTGAGACAAGTGAACCATTGCAGTGTGTAACATGCTGTGCAATGGTCAAGATCATTGTGAGACAAATTACATGAACCATTGCAGTGTGTAACATGCTGTGCAATCAGCAATGACCAAGATCGTTGTGAGACAAGTTGTACGAACCATTGCAGCGTGTAGCATGTTGTGCAAGTTGCGCGAACCAATGCAGTGTGTATAACATGCTAACTAATGGTCAAGATCATTGTAAGACAAGTTGCACGAACCACTGCAGTGTGTACCATGCTGCGCAATACTCAAGAACATTGTGAGACAAGTTGCATGAACCACTGCAGTGTGTACCATGCTGCGCAATAGTCAAAATCGTTGTGAGACAAGTTGCATGAACCACTGCAGCGTGTACCATGCTGCGCAATACTCAAGAACATTGTGAGACAAGTTGCATGAACCACTGCAGTGTGTACCAAGCTGCGCAATACTCAAGAATATTGTGAGACAAGTTGCATGAACCACTGCAGTGTGTACCATGCTGCGCAATACTCAAGAACATTGTGAGACAAGTTGCATGAACCACTGCAGTGTGTACCATGCTGCGCAATACTCAAAATCGTACTCACATTTCCAGTTGAACTTACCAGGTAAGGTGGTGTAACTGTCAGCAACAGCGTTGCCTTTTGGTGAGTGAGAAGTGGAGTTACTGAAGGGAAAAGCTACCAAGGCGAACGCCAAGAACAAAACCAGGATACAAGTACTTGTCTGTTTTTTACTTGTGTTCGACGTCGCAACGAGTTCTTGTAATTTTTTTAGTTGCTCCAGTAGAGACTTGTTCTGCTCTTCGAGATTGTCGACTTTTTTCTGTAAGACTCGGTTTTGGTCTGTACAACTTTTCACTCTAATCATAATGACAAAGACAATAGCTATAAGAATTATAAACAACAACAACAGCAGCAACAGAAGCACTATCTGCATTAACAGCAGCATCAGCATCAACAGCACTAGTACCACCATCAGTAGCAGCAGCACCACCAACAACATCAACAACAACAGCACCGCTATCAACAGCAGCAGCACCACCAACAACATCAACAACAACAACAGCACCACCACCAACAACACCACCACCACCACCAACAACAACAACAGCAGCAACAACAGCAGCAACAACAGCAGCAACAACAGCACCACCACCACCAACAGCATCAACAACAACACCACCACCAACAGCATCAACAACAACAACAGCACCACCAACAGCATCAACAACAACAGCACCACCAACAGCATCAACAACAACAGCACCATCAACAGCATCAACAACAACATCACCACCACCAACAGCATCAACAACAACAGCACCACCACCAACAGCATCAACAACAACAACAGCACCACCAACAGCAGCAGCACCACCAACAGCATCAACAACAACAGCACCACCAACAGCAGCAGCACCACCACGAAAAGAGCACCACCAACAGCAGCAGCACCACCACGAACAGCATCAACAACAACAACAACAGCAGCACCACTACCAACAGCAGCACCACTACCAACAGCAGCACCACTACCAACAGCAGCACCATCATCAACAGCAGCACCACCACCACCACCACAAACAGCACCACCAACAGCACACCTCCACCACCAACAGCACCTCCCCACCTCCACCACCAACAGCACCTCCCCACCACCACCACCACCACCAATACCTGAATTCAAGGCCATCTATGTATTCCTTTTTCTTTTTGCGACTTTCTTGGGCAGAAACCTGAAAAATTGATGATACACAAACCAAATATTAGACAAATTATTTTAACCAAAAATAAAATTTTCAGTACAAAATTGACCAAAACCAAAAAGGGCCCAGCATACCTTGTTCTTAATTTTTCTTCGTACTTTCTTCAATATTTTTTCTTCATCCTTTTTGTTGTAGAAATGTAAAGTTAGGATTTAGTTTGATGGCAGCAAATGTAAAATAATGCAAAAGATTGCTTAACACTAAACAACTTCTGTAAAAACAATAAATAATGAAACAGAACAACACAAGAGTAGACCAACATTTACTTCATTTTTTGTACTTACTGCAAGTATATATATTTGTGAAATTCATTAATAATTCATGATTTTGCAGCCAATCCAATTTCAGAAATTACATCACATGTATACCCCTGTAAACCCCATACAAACCACTAGTGCTTGTAACTAATTAGCATCTCAATATGATTATCCCAAAGGGATTTTTACTATTTATTCATTTCACAAGTTGTTTACAACACTCGCGTCCTTGTTGTATTGAATATACAATCACTCGCCTTCGGCTCGTGATTGTATAATTCAATACAACACGGCCGCTCGTGTTGTAAACATTACATATATACATATATATATATATATATATATATATATATATATATATATATATATATATAATGTTGGTATATACAGTATGAAGAAATTTATGCTCATAAATAAGTTTTGTGGAAACAATTATCACCATGAAAACTTTCAAAGAATTAAATTTATGCTTCACGTTACAAAAACCCATATAAATGAGAATATGCCGTAATGTACTTACTTTTGTTAAAGCCAAATTTGTTGGTAAAACATGGCCTTCCTCCTGCAAAAGTTTTCTTTCTTCTTCACTGATTGATAACTGTTCTTCCTGTTAAAGAAAACAGTGCAGTACACATGTAAGTTTTCCCATTCTTATTCAGCTCTGGTTAAACAATGAAACCTACCTTAGTTTTCATCACTGTTTTCACAGGCAGACTCAGAGCAGGTCTGATTTCTGTGATGACAATTGGAGTGACCGTTGCTGTGGTTTTCAATACTTGTAAAGATGACAATGGTTTAGGACAAGGTGGTGAAGTAGAGACCACAGGTGGTGGTGGTACACTTGAATTGTCATCGGCAACTATACCATCATCAGTTATCTCCATAAAGCTTTCAAGATCTAGTGTACTGTTGCTAGTATTATATGGAGTTGTACTTTCATCACCAAGTTCTGGGAAATTACCAAAATTTTTGCAGTCTAATCCATCAAGGAAGGATAGGTCAATATCTATAGGGTATAAATAAGGTATAACATCCTACTAGTGTAAACTACAATGTACCTTAACCCATTCCTGTCTGAGCTGGCCAAAAACAGACCCTTTTTACTCGGTGCAGCAAATAATTTTACTAATCGAAGGAAGAACCCTCAAACATCCTAGGTAGCAATGGGCATGACTCATTAACCCTTTCCCTACTGTCGTGACCTTTTAGTATTTTACTTACTCTGGCTAATGGCAGACGATTTTACTCGTCAAGGGGAGAACTCCAGTAAGGAAAGGGTTAAATACATGTACCATATTTTCTGGGTGATAACCCGCACGGCGTATAACCTGCACAGCAACAAAAATGTCATTTTTGAAAAATAAATCAGCATATTACCTGCACCATCGGATAACCCACAGCTGCTAATAATAGGTTTGGGCAAGGGAGCACACCAGACTGACTTGAATTTCTTCTTTGTTCAGCATTCCTTCATTTATGTTCAGCCATTTTGAATAATGCAGTATATATCATTAGTGTTTGGGGAGCACGGGTGGTGTGTGCTGTTAGCGTGCCAATAGTTAAGCCCGGTTAGACGGGGTTAGTACTTGGATGGGTGACCGCTTGGAAATGACCCCGTTGTCCAGCTTGGACTCATGTGAGTAGAGTTGTAGTTGATCTCTCCTGTGCTTCGAGGGTTTTTCGCCGGGTTCTCCGGTTTTCCTCCCTCCATAAAATCAACACCTAACATCTCAGCTGTGATCCGTGGTCTGAACTGTGTCGTTGGCGGCTGCTTCGAGCGCCTTGATATGCCTCGACACGGCCACGTTGATCTGCGTCCTTTGCAATTCAGCCACTGGCTGCAAGTAAGGATGATTAGCCCCCAGTCCTTACTTACTTACTTACTGTATCGCAGGTGTGGCTACGGTGTTCTGAAAATGAAATAACCAGGCCGTAGCCTATGCCTGCAATACACTAATGAATATACCGCATTATTCAAAATGGCTGAATATAAACGAAGGAATGCAGAACAAAGAAGAAGAAATACAGGTCAGTCTGGTGTGCTCCCTTGGTTTGGGACCACAAAATTTTAAAAAAGTACAGTACCAGTAGTTGAAAGATGAAAGTAGAAACCTTGGTCTCCAGTCTTCATGATGGCGTCGTCTTAAGAATTCAACAGATTACCTGCACCACCCTATTACCCGCACTAATTATGTTTCCTAGCAAAATTAAGAGATAACCCACGGGTTATCGCCCAAAAATATGGTACAGTAATTTTATGGAATTCAAAAGTAAGGTACAGTAGATCCCACAGCAAGTAAATGTGATACAGCCAGTAATATCATTTGATACAGTTCTAATGCATTTCTAGCAAGGCAGGCATTGTTAACCCTTTATCGCCCAGTGACCACTCCATTGACGAGTAAAATCATCTGGTGTTAGCCAGAGTAAAACACTAAAGACATCGTTGGGCGATAAAGGGTTAACCGAGATAGTCTATTAACCCTTTATTGGCCAGTGGCCACTCCATTGATGAGTAAAATTGTCTGGCATTAGCCAGAGTAAAACACTAAAGACATCGTTGGGCGATAAAGGGTTAACAGTATGTGAGAATGTCTAATATGCATTCTTAAAATAATGTTCAACTCACCTAAGTCAAAAGTATTGAATGATCCTTTATCTGTAAAGTCAAGATCAAAATCATCTAATCCCATAGGACTGAGAGCCATTCCTGAGTCTGAGGATGTGTCACTAGGTTGGGGCGAGGTGGTACCTAACAATAAATCATCTGGTGACATAGTATTTATACCCAATAACATATCTTTCTCTTCTGGTGACATAGGACTAATATCCAATAACATATCTTTGTCTTCGAGTGACATAGGACCAATGTTCATCAGAGATGTAAGAATATCATAAGTATGATCGTGATTGACTTTAGATGTCTAAATTGAAAATGAAGAAATAACAAATGGAAACTTTCAATTTACTTCTTTCATTTGAAAATTTCAGCCCAGGTATCCATTTTACAAGGATTTTATCGGAAGCCCGGGCTGAAATTTCAACCCAGATTTTATCGGAGCCGGGCTGAAATTTCAACCCAGTTAGCCAGGCTGAAAATCTCCATGTAATCAGCCCCTAAATTGTTCTGAAAAACCATCATTCAAAAATTTTGACAGAAATATTTTGTTGCAGTATTCTTGCTAGCAATGTTAAATAAACACCACTTAATGTATAAGAAATTTCACAGCAGATAACAAAATTATCATAATCTAAATTTCAGTACTTGAATGTAGATATTATTTTGTTTTGTTTTGATGATAGAATGTGTTTGGGTTACCATGTAACGACCGCTTGCGAACAAAAATGCTATATAAATGTTAATTTGAAATAAAACCAAGAGTCCAAGACGAAGAAAGATTTCAAATAACACACATATTGATCACAGAGCAACTACTAAACCACAATTTAAAGTGATCGATGTTCTTATTTATAAGAAAAGAGTAAAATTACACAAGTAGAGCCTAGCATATCATATTTAAACAAAGGGGCCATTCACGAGTTGCAAAACACACTCGACTATCGCTTTTACCATGAAACAAATAAACAACATCAGATATTAAAAACATAAACTTAAAGAATACATTTTCTAAATTAAAAGAAGAGAGCTAAAAATGTTTCAGATTCAAAAAATAAACATTTTTCTAATCACAGAAAATATGACAGATATTTCATGGGGTCGTGACGTTGCATTTCGCTTCGCTATATTCTTTTCTGAGCGTTCTGAAACATTCTATTTAGTAGATTAGGTATTGCTTTTACACTTATTGTACCTGTGCCATTCCGATCGACGTTGAAAAATGCGTTGATTACCGTTTCTTTCCTCTCAAATAACACAGCCACTGTTTCTTTGCCACAAACCTTCTACGCAACAGTCGAAAGTCCTTCCCGGAGGTTTACCGCTGACCACATGGGAGCGCTTCTGCGTATATACGATATATATAGCAACATTACGTCATTTACGTTACGTCATTTGTGATATTCGCCAACTGACCAAGTTTGACGTGGCAACCTTCCAACATTAACATTAGCGGGAGTGGACTGGGGAGGCTTGGATACCAGGGATTCTTTTGCATCTTATTACAGTAGTAATATTTAGCATTTCACTCAATTAAACTGCATGTTCTAAATTTCATGTGTAAGAATTTATACATTTTAAGAAAAACTGAAACCAGTTGCAAAAATGCAACATCAAGATGAATCAAACCCACGACCATGCAATACTAGTACAGTGCTTTGACCACCAAGCTACACAGGTTGTGGTCAACAGTTACATCAACAAATTCTGTATATATGATGGTGGTAATGCTGATAAAGAATTGAGGGTTTTCTGCATCACTCCCTGGATTAAATCAGTTTCTAGAGTAGTACTTAAAAACTTTGTGAAATATGTATAGAATTTTTAGTTGCTGAAAAAAGCACTTTTACCACTGATCAGTGGTTGTTGCTTGCACAAGTGCAATACATCTGTGTGGGGAGGACAACTCTAAATCTCTAATGTTGCACAACACTGACCAGCTATTGTAGTATCATGGGCTCATAATTATCAACTACAGTATACAAATTTTAAAATGTATATTAATAATTAATATTATACAATACATATAATATAATTATTCATTCTTCTGTGCATGCTGCATGTGCCTCATACATTTTTTGCACATGGATTTTCAAGTGTGCGTGAAGATCTTTGCACGCACTACAAAGTTTCCAGACTGACTGGGAACCAGGAACGCAACCTTGGATTGTCTGCATTCTGCAACTAGCAGCACACTCTCACTTTCTCGTCTAAGTATTCTGAGACTTTAGTGCATTTTTCTGTTCTTTTAGCTGTTTATAAGCACCCATTATCTGCTTAATTTCACACTCTAGACTAGCAATATCGCAGAGTAACTGACAAGACGATTTAAATTCCTGTTGACACTGACGTAGCGAAGAAGGGACTAAAACCCCAAACCATTTTAAAGGATCACTAGATTTCTTCACAATCTTCTTATGTATAAGCTCTTCTTCTTTTTCTGCTTCGTTGGAAACCGCTAGACCTTTTTTATCGTCGTTTTTAGAACGAACTCGTCTCCTGACAAAACTTTCACGATTTTGGTCGACAACAGCCGTCTCACTTTTCTCCGGCCCAGCGCCATCTCCCTCGAAACAAAGACAAAAAACCTTCTGTTCTTTTCTAGTAATTCCCTCTTTTTCTTCCCCAGAATGTGTTAAGAAATTATCGTTTGTAAACACCGTTGTTCCGGCTCCCATATTTTTCTCTCCATATTGTAATGAGCTTACGGATTTATTTCCCATCGAATACCTTGCTTTCGACATCAAAAGATAGCCATTTTTCATAGCATTCGCTAATGCATTCCTAGCACTTTGTAGCTCTTCGAATTTTTCAAAAAATTCGCACAAAACCTTGTCTAGTTTCTCGTTGACAACTTCCAAAGATAATTCCGCCATGTTTGTTTCTTCTTACCCAGTCTCCTGCTCCAATATCATACAGTATACGCTCTCTACGAAAATGTACCAGGCCCGGATTTACCGATAGGCTTACCAGGCTATAGCCTGTAGGCCCACAATTTGGACGGCCCATGTTTTGGGACGAAAAAAAAAGATTTAGACACTATTTCAAAATTTCCCCAAACTTTATATATAACATTGTGCTCTATAACTCTACATCTGTAAGACTGTAAATGTTGAATTTCATAAATTCGATTTGTTCTACTTTTCAAACATAATTAGTTTTCTACTTTGTTAATTAAAATACACTGTTCTTAATTATTCTACTTCATAGAAATATTTCTTAAAAATGACGAGAAACTTTGTTAAAAAATGGGATTTCACACCTTTATATTTTGCTGTTTCAGTGACCCAAAATTCAAAAAAATTCCGGGGGACATGCCCCCCGGCCCCCCTAGAAATGTGTCGTCACACTTAGCCTGTGGGCCCAAAATTGTTAAATCCGGGCCTGAAATGTACCCTACGAAATTGATCTCTGTGCTTTTACTTTTAAGCCGGTGTAGTGCGAGAGGGTCTGGGGACGAGAATGGCTATTTGGATGAGATCAGTGGTATTTCCCAAATGGGAATTACAACTTGGAATTATCCAATGAAAACGCTGTTTAGCAAATCGCTTAACCAATCAGAAATTTCATCAAGATTATTCCACCAATCAAACGCGTTTCTTGACGCGCGGGGATTTAGATCAAAGACATCTCGCGCTGAGTATTTTCATGAGTTCCTTGGCCGTCTTCAGACCTTACAAGAACTTCGAGATGTTTGGAGAACTGGTCGTTTCTCGAAGTAAATACGAACCAAAACACGGAATTGAAGGTGTCTTTGAAAGCCTGTGGTTCATTGAGGTATAACATGTTATATTTTGTACAGTAGAGTCACTGCAGAGGACAGAGAGAGAGAGAGAGAGAGAGAGAAAGAATTTAGAGTGTCTTTGAATGGCCGCCATCGAAGCTAGAAATCGAAGGAAGAATATTTTGGTTGATAGAATGTATTCGTTTAGGGTTTTGCTTTGTATTTTAAACTAAGTTGTTGTGGTTTAGTTCGTGTATGTTTAGCTCCAGACGAAACTCGCAATACAATGACGGCAACCGAGAAATTTTGAACTTTCAAACGAGGGTTGCTTCGATCTTGGAGAACTCGCTGATCAGCGGGTCCAACAGCTCATAACGAAATGTCCAGAAGTGGTATTCACTCCGTTAAAAGTCGCTCTAATTTCAGCAAACATGCTTAAAACCTTTGTATAAAACTATAACTCGCTTTCGTGGGATGATTTAGGTTTAAGATATCTGGGAATTTACGCCAAAAATTCCAGATTATAAATCGGAGTATTGTATTCCCGTGAAGTGAAGGTGTGAAGGAAGCTCGCTTGCATTACGGATTGACGTACAAAAATATTGCTTAAATACTAAAAATTAGTACGTATTTGATAGTTTTAAAGCACTCTTGTACTTGTTGTTTATTTTTGAAGCTTATTACAACGAATTTGGGCCGTTTATTTCGTATTTGGGACACCAGTTGGCCAAGGGAAGGTGGTCCCACGGGCACGGGTATGCGAAACAAATCTTCAAAATAAAACAACAGAATTTTACACGTGTGCACGCTTCTGAACGTCACCAAAAAACAAGAATAAAAACTTTTGGAAGACAAAGGACGAGAAAAACTCTTGTAGTCGCAATTTGTACGCTTTCTTGGCGCTTGCCGTTGGCAGTTTCGAAAATATTTAAGAGAAACAAGGTCAGGAAGATTTCGGCGAAGTTTTTGCCATTTTGGCCTAGTATAATTTCTTAGTTATTAAATAGGCAAATGCCAATATACAATTTACGAAAGAAAATGATATAGTATGTTATTTTAGTTTAAATTTAGTCTGTTTTTGACTCCAAGACTCCGAAAATATCCCAAATTATCGTTTTAGGCCACTTCGGTTACTGGAAACATTTAAATTTTTTTGGTTTGACTTAATAGATGTCTTGAGCAGATTCCCATGAAGTTCTACGTGGTTGCAAATCCTTGCTTGAATTGCAACTTCCATAGGGTACTTGTACTGAGCCACTTGTATTAAGTAAGGGTTCTTTGTCTTGTTTTTGAGGTGCTAGAAAAAGAAATATCCACATATATTTTAGGGATAATTGCACTGATCAGTGTACAGTACATGTAATACAATAATTATCTAGATGTACTGATTTGATAGTACCATTAGTTTAAAGTGTCACTAAGATGAAAAATCGTCAGTCTTTTTCTGATCTAATCATAAAGTACATTAAAAATGAGGAGGAACGGCGTTTGTGGTTTGTAAATAACTCATCTCGTTCAAGAGATATTCACGTTTTTGAAATATGCAAATTATATGGCTGATGACGTCATTTTCTCCAAACGAGCGAAATGAAAATCGTAAAATTAGGAAGATCTCTAGAAATAAACAATTGGAAGTGCTCAAATTTTGCATGCTTATAGTATTAAATAAAATACGTTTCACTGTGGAACTTTAGTTGTTTTCGTGTTAACCGCTGGTTCCTGGCCCCCTCCAATGATAAAATTAAATATTCTTATTTATCAGCAATCAAGTAGCGTTTACTCCAGCGAATAAATGTGACGATTAGGGCTTTTGTAGGCATTGTAATTCAAACGTTTAAATCTTTCTATTTTTAAACAATGAAGCAAAAATGATAATTCCCTTTTTAAGGTTTAGAGTAACCTGAGAGCATGCGCTTACCATGGCAATCACAAAAGTTCCACAGAGAAGTGTATTTTATTAGATACTATAAGCATACAAAGCTTAAGCACATTCTATTGTTTATTTCCAGAGATATTACTTATTTTACGATTTTCATTTCGCTCGTTTGGAGAAAATGACATCATCAGCCATAAATTTGCATATTGCCAATTACGTGAATATCTCCTGAACGAGATGAGATATTGACAAACCACAAACGCCGTTCACCCTCATTTCAAATGTACTTTATGATAAGATTAAAAAAAAGACTGACGATTTTTTCCATCATAGTGACACTTTAACAAAACCCTGTGTTGTCATTGATTTAAATAAAACGGAAACAACTAGTTAAACTAATAATTAACTAATTAATTTATTTATTTAATTATAATTAATTTAGTCTAATTTAACTAATCATTGTATGGCTCATAAATTAGCAGTCCAAGATAGTTAAAGATCTAAAATTGTCGATAGGTTTTATACTAGTTAATTTTGAGTATTTGATTTAAGAACTGTTGTATCACCTATCTGGTAAAATCAATTATTTTATCTGGTATATATACATATATATATACATATATGCAGATTCAAGAATAGTTCTATAATTAATAGGGACATCTGGCACTTGGATAATGAAAACTAATTACCCCAACTTCTCATGGGCCTTACCAACCACCCCTAATCATTTGAGAAGTAATATTTCAAACATGAGAAGCCATTTATTATCTGAGTGATTTGAACACTGAGAAGTGTGTTTAAAGAGAAATTTGAGATAAAACTTGTCTTAATTTATGGGCATTTATTACCACATTTCACAATGTCTCAGGAACTGATCCCATTATGTTTTCCTCATGAATTATTAATGAGTTTGAGAACTTTATAAACTACAGTGATGCTAAAGAAGCTTGTGGCATGTGCAGTATTCTACAGTGCCATGTATCTGAAGCATTTGGGTTGTGTCCTCGGGTAGAAGACACAGGATGTCTCAATAATTTTTATGTATATTTACATGTAAGAGTGGACATTTGTCTTCTTTAAAGTTGGAGGTAAGGGTAATACACTGTATTAGATTTTTGGTTGAGATTAAGAACCATTATGGCATATTCTTAAGAAAGTAATGTTATATAATTGCAGTTGTGAGGTCATCTGTCTATTGTCTCTCCTCTACCTGAGGAATGACACCCTGCATTTGATGTACTGTAAGGTGAGTGCATCTTACACACAGGACATACCATTCGGTTTTAATAATCCAATATCTTGTCTGAATAGCGTAGCAGTGGCCAATAATGCTACAATTGCTGCTGCTGCAGGAAAATACATCATAATATCCCGATAAAACCTTTCACAATCTATGCAACTGCCATCACTGTTTTAACAAAATAAAAAATCAAGTTGACTGGTAACATCAGGGTGATGAGTATTTGTTATGGCACAAAGACAGAAAATTTAGCTTTGTTATAAAGAGAGTATAGCAACTGAACATATACTGTACCACTTAGGGCTGAACACTTGAATAACTTGCACAGCAATTCCATTTGCTAGCTTGTCCAAAAAACTCATAGCTCCATACACAAATGCACCAGTTTCCTAAATGTAGGAAATCTAAATTTTAGCACGATATTAACTGGGCCTGAGGAAATGCATCCAACATATAAAAGAACATCCTTGAGAAGCTATACAATAGGAACTTTAAGATTCAGACAACAGACTACGGCTACGGTAGAAAGTTTGACAGTGATATTAATGGTGGTGTATTTATACATTCAAATTTCAAGATACATTATCGCACGGATTCGCCATGTTCTTAAATTCCTGAAGAGATACACTTGTTCAATCTATGCTAGTTGTGAGAGTAAGGTTACGCTTTCCCAAGGCTTCTGTAGTGATTCAGGTTCCACGTTGTCTTTACAACGTAAAAATGGTTTTTCTACGTTGTCAACAGAGTCATGACGGCATGAAAATTACTCTCGGGACCTTCATTTACAAAAGTTCTTTGTATATGACATGAAATTCTACTGTTCAAACACGTTGCCGTAGTCGTTGTGTTTTCTTAAAGTCCCTACTTGCAGGGCTGGAGCTACGTAGGGTGTGTGACCCCCCCCCCCCCCCCCCCCCCCCAAGAAATGTCTTTTTAGTTCCAGTTGGCAGACAACACATTTCAGTTGGCAGCAGGTGAGTGTCCAGATTCAGAAAATTTCACATCCATTGCTTATCTTGCATTGGTTGTGTTCCTCCTATAGACCACTTTCATAATGGTGACTATATTGAATATTCTTTTATGTGCATTTTAATAAACCTTTCTAGCCTCGTTTGTATGTCTGCAATTCAAAAGAATCTTTGTTTGATAACGGGGCTAAGAAGGCTCTCATTATCCCCCCTCCCATACAAAATGTTCTAGGTACAGCCTTGTTATATATGCAGTAAAGACAGATTGTATATTAATTAGTTGTGACTTACCACATTTTCACCAATTAAGTTAGCCAACATTGCTAAACATGTTACCAAACACAGTGAACCTCCAACTCCCAGGAGCACTGCAAAGCCATAAACCTGGTTATTCTCTTTTTGTAACTTCCAACACCAAACGCTAAATAACAATATCAACATGAGAGACAGTGTGGTAACATTAGTGCTATCTTGGTGTGTTTCACTAACAGACATTAAGGTGAGGTACTATGAGCAACATTTTATAAATTAATATATTTATTAATAATGTAAAAATATTTGTTTAACCCTTTATCGCCCAACGATAGTATTTTACTCTGGCTTAACGCCAGATGATTTTACTCATCAATGGAGTGGCTACTGGGCAATAAAGGGTGAATACACAAATTGTAAAATTAACTTATTTTATTACATTCGTTGTCTCCTTACCAGTTGCCCAATATGATAAAGAGACCAAGTACATAGGTTAACTACAAAAGGTAAGTTATATAATTATTTATACAGTCAAACTGGATGTTCTCTAGCTAGCTAGTGAGCTTTAAACAAATTGCGGTGTGGTGTCATTAATACGACTGATGGGGGTTGCGTTGTATATTTTAGATTACCTCTGATATGAACACAATTTTCTCAGATGCTATTCTATATGATTTTTTAAAATTTACATATGAGCTTGCATGCTAATTTGCAATCTTGCACTGCAAGATTGTAATGTTGATTGTCAATTTGGCTTGAGCAAACTTGCAAACATCGATCTCGTGAAGATTCCTCACTGTACATTCCTTTAAAGGTTCATCATTCTTTTGAGTAAATATACATGCAAATTTATGTTTAAAATATTACTGTTGGTGGGTTACGATAGTGTGTTCAAATGGTAGTTCAAGTAATTAGAAATGTTGAATTTTGGAAATAAATATTCCTGAAACACTTTGTGACTTTGCTCATGGCAACTTGTCAATCAACATTGCAATATATGTTGCGTGGGAATATTGCAATGTAGCTCGCAAGAGAACACCCGCTTTGACTAATATATATATACTTGAATCAGTATAAATTTAATAGAATTATTACCGTTAATATTAATTGAATTATAACTTACTTTCTCACCGAGATGAACATTTAAAGGTTTGGCAGCAATGGCAGTAACAAAACCACTGACAAACACAATTAGTGGGACAGTTGCAATTATTTCCTATATTCAAGCAAATAATCATGATCAATTATTATTCTGCATAATTTATTGTTAAAGTAATGAATATTTAAAACATGAGCAGCAGGGTTTTATCAGATTTAAAACATGAGGTGATTAGTGCTGTGCACCGGAGGGCCTGTCAGCCGGAGCTCCAGCCTATTTTGCCAGAGCCGGAGCTGGAGTTTGTTCAGCTCTGGCAAAACTCCGGCAGCACTTACAGAGGATTTCTCATAACTTTTGCCGATTGTGTTCTGAAGTTCGTTCGTTATTTCTGAAGTTGGTGATGAACTTCGCAAGTTAGTTGGGAACTTCCGAACTTCCAAAGTTCGTAACTTCGGAAGTTCGTTGTTCACAGCATCATTTCAAAGTTCGCTGTTGAAGGCATAGAGTAAATATTCGAAAGACCCTGGGTACAAGGTTGTGAGGTGTTAAAATCAAAAACAAAGATAGTGCTTGTGCTTCCACTTTGAAATGTGAAATTGCTGTAAAATTTCCATTAAATTTCGAATTTTCCTCAGATGCCGGAGCTGGAAATTTTCTGCCGGAGCCGGAGTTTTTTTTGCCGGAGCCGGAGTTTTTTTGGCCGGAGCCGGAGGTGATACCCGAGTGTTTTAGATCTGATAAAACAGGTTATACTGTACCTTACTGTGAATGTTTTAAATAGCTTCAAAATAGCTTTCAACCCATTTGGTAATTAACCTCATAATTGGCATAGTAAGTTTGAAAAATAACGTTGTCTAAGCCAAGAAAATCAAAGCTATTAAGTTTATGTAAATCAGGAGGTTAATTTCTTTATGCACCTACCAATGTTAGGCCGGTGGGGAGGAGGCAGGGCAGGGGGGTGGGATTTGATACAAAGATAAATCCCGCGAGTAAGGAATTTGACGAGCGTAGTCCCGGGGGCTAAAATATTTGACGTACATTGACTGCTTCCGAATTTTCGATCACTTCCACTAGAGCCTGTGTTCTTTTTGGACTTGGATCGTATTTTATATTTGAAAAGTAAGTCATTTATTTACATATCCTTTAATACGCTTTGCATAAAACTGAAACGAGTGGTTGACAAACGCTGTATATGTCACTAAGGGAAAATTTTAAGTACGAATGTCAAATATCATGTCTGTGTCGTCAGAGCAATTCTGTTTATATAAATCTATTTTAATATTTTAATAATCTTGTTTTTGATGCTTATTACGTAGATGAAAGCACTGAAGGTGTGGAATGCCGACAGGACAATCAGAAAAGTTATTGTAAAACTGTCTATATGAAGTTCTGATTTATAGATTTAATTCAAATCAATTGTGTTTTATTGTTTGTGGTGAACTGTGAACTGGTAGTACACATTGTATAAGTGATTAAAATTTGTTTCAATGCATTTGAGTATTTGCTCAGTGTGATGTCCCACAGGTACAATATTTGAAGTACAATGATGTTCCTGGGGTAGGGAATTTGACACAAAATTCTGTTTCAATGTCAAATCCCGCCCTCCTGCCCTGCCTCCCCCCCCTGCTGGCCTAACATTGATAGGTGCATAATATCAGATATAAAATCATGGACAATTGGTACTGATTTCCTTTGTGTTTTCCTCATGAATTATTAATGAGTTTTTGAAGAAAATACCGTAATTATAATATAGTGAGAATTTTGTGAGAGTATTTTCATATATTTCTACAATGCAATAATTTAGTTTATATATACTGTAGTTTACCTTGTTTTGGTCTAATGAAATCTTGGTGAATAGTGGTATGTAAACTTGAGAAATATTGACAATGAGTCTTGTAGACATGTAAATAACTCCCATCTTTAACATTAGAACAAAGAATTATCTACATTAAATGAACCAATCAAATGGTTACCATATCAATGTACAGTCATACCATAAAATACCATCAAACTAATTTACCGCTAATATTTAATTTTAAAATGGTACTTCAAACTTCAAAGGAACACCTCACCTTATAAAACTGTGGTTCCTTAAACCACAATTTCCAATTCTTAGCATTTCGTTTGCTCTTTTCATTTTTAATGAAGCAATTTAATCTTGGTTTTTCTTTTACTCCCACATGAAAGATTACCATAAACAGAAGGCCTATTCCAACTGTAATTAAGGCTAAAAGCTTGATAAAATAACATAAAATAATTATGACTACAATAAGGATATGATAACTGTAGTACGTATGTTGTGTGAGCGAGTGAGTAAATGAGTGAGGGGCCAGAGGGGTGGGTGGGTGGATGGGTGAGTGAATAAGCAAGACTATTAATAGTAATATACATTTATGTACCATAAATTCCTTATGATCCTCTGGACCAATGTGATCTGTATCTTTCAACATTCTAATGAGAATCCACATAACTACAAAAACGACAATTCCAGATCCCACAGTACAAGCATACCTATGAAGGATAGAAACTGGAATTAAATTAAGATGCTTTGCATTTTTCAGCACTTATAAATTGTAATTATTTTTAATATTGATAATATAATTGGTCTCCGATATGTACTCCAAAATGTGCAGCTCAGACAACACACGATTGTCTCATGTACAAGTTCTCTGTTTTGGCAGTATATCTAACCATAGTCAATCGAGATATGGTCTGGAAACTCAGCTAAAGTCTTTGGTCTATCTTTTTGTTCACCTTTATGCATTTTTGTGCAGGGTGCACGGTCACTGAACACATTGTATTTTAGTATAATGAACGAATTGTCCAATAGCAACGTTTCAGTTCAATCACTCAACCGTGCTATTTAAATATTAATAAACCTAAAACAAAGGTTGTGCACGGTGTAAGGTACGGTTCAACATAAAATCCCAGCTCATTATAGGAACTTTGAAGTTTGCCGAGTTTCCAGACCATATCTCGATTGACTATGATCTAACCTTACTATATTTCGATTGTTGTTTCTACACTGCCTACGCAGCACACTGGCTTTTTAAATCTCTAAAAATTGAACTTATTTCGTGTTCCTATATTTACATATGATGTAGTACTATAGTAAGTAAGAGTTAATTACTGCATACTTCCTGATGCACGTAATTTAGTGCAAATTTCACAAGGTTTTGTCTTCATAATGACAATTCCTTTCAATTGAATTGAATTCAGTTGGTATGGGAGATAAAGACTAGCTTACGAATAACAAAGGAAAACCACGGAAATTTGAACTACTGATAAATATCATTAAAAACTTATTTTAAAAAAATTAATATCATTTACCTTATTGCATTTAAGGTCACTTTTTCGATCTTACATTCACTTAGTTCTGGGATAAGTGCAAGATGAGATATCTGTGTCGTTGCCCAACCAAATTGAAAAATAACAACAAATGGTACATAGTATATAAATTTAGCATACTGTTTCGTCTGTTCGGAACCCTCATCACATCCAATGCATTTTGTAAAAATAAACGGAAAACTCAAGGCGACACAACAAACTCCCACTAAATGCCATATTTTTCTTCGTCCATATTTATAATTTCCTGTTTTATCTGATTCAATGCCAACAACAGGCGTCGCTAACGCGTCAGCTACTTGGCCAAGGAGAAGCAGTGAACCCGCCATAACTGGACTGAATTTCACCACTTCGTGCATGTAGATAAGCAAGTAGGTGAACCAAATATTGGCGCATAAATCATTAAGAATATGACCAACACCATAACATAATCGAGTCTTCCAAGTAAGAACAACAAAATTGCCACAAAGTACTGGCGAAGGACCATCGTATCCCCTGTTCTCGTCAGTCATATTCCTGATATTAGTTTATTTTCACTCTCTGAACCAGTAAGTTTTGTTGAGCTACGTTGATTGAAGATTGTCCTTCCTTTGATAGGTTTCTCTTTGATCCTGTCATATTATTCAAAGTTTAACAACATTGCACTTAAATGGACTATACGCGATCATGTGTTGCAAATAAGATCATATGATTGTGACATGACTGATGACTCACGAGACAAATTACGCAACCTCCCCTTGATTAGGACAATGCCCGTCTGCTGTGCGCACTGTACTACTTGTCATTGTCTAAACTCTACAGATTAATAACTCCGCACCGCACAAAAGAAAATGAGCCGTCTGTTGTGCGCGCTAGACATGAAAGAAAAAGCCTGCATTTTTTTCCCCTGGTAACGCCTCCTCGGCGAAGTTGTTGCCCACCCATCCAAGTTTGCCCAAGTCAGGGGGTGTCACATGGGCCACAGACTGCACAGAGTTGGCTGCAGTATAAAGCCCTAATGAGAGTAATCAAACAAGAACGTAGTCTCGGTTGCGGCTGCGAGGGAGACTAACGAGAACGCAGGTTATCGCAAGTTGCTTGTCAGTTCGCCCAGTCACGAATTTCTGTGGCGGTCGTTCGAACACCCAAATTAACAAAATAAAGGTTTCATGAGTGTTTTAAACAAGTTTTAACTTTGTCACGATACATGATATTTTCGGGAAATTATTCAGAGCGGTTGGCTGAGATAGCGGACAACTTGCGATGACTTGCGTTCTCGTTTGGCTTAACGGAGAGTTATTAATTTCCCGTTACTGAGAAAACCCACTGCACAAATTAGAGAAAGCCCGAATAAATGTCGCGTCATTAGCCTTCCCTTCTCCTTTTTTAGGTTCCTCACTGGTATATAATTCTATTTCAATCAGCTATTCATGCAAATATACAACGCGAGGGGCAAATTAAATCACTCCTGAAAAAGTGCACGTGATCAAAAAGTCGTGTGATTTCTTTCATGATTTTCTGATTTTTCTCGTGATTTTTTAGTTTTTTCATGATTTTTTTGTGATTTTTCTGAAGGTGTACGTGATTTAAATCAGTGATTTGCCCCTTGGGCTTGAAAATAGCTGGAGGCAAAAAACAATGAACATCGCGGACAAAGGCTATGTGCACACGGTAACGTTAACTTTCCAAGCGTTTTCGTATTGTTTACTGTTCTCAAGGGAATCGAGAACAATCTGCTCATTACTTGAAACAATACGAAAACGCTTGGAAACGTTACTGCGCATGTGCACATAGTCAAAGAACCATAAAATGCGCACTAACGACTGTCGCCGTCTTTTTGAGAGTCGACGAACTGGCACCTTTCAAAAATAAAGTGAAAATGTTACATGGTAGCATGGCACAGCTGGAATTGCAAATGTACACCCCATGCAATGCTTATATATACTCTTATTTATTTTTCTGTGAGTTTGAGAGTTGAGGAAAATCATCTTGACGCTTCAGTGAATTGTTTGATGAGTTATTTCTAAGGTGATTAATCATACTTACTACAATGACGATCATAATCCCCGAGCCCGGGCGGAGGGCCGAAGGCCCGGAGCCCGGGTGAGGGTGCTAATCTCGACATGCGTGGAGTCCACTTTACACGCGAGATAAAAAGCTGAAAGCAATTCTGAAACCTGTTTATATATCTATATATATGTTATCAAATCCACAACTTGCGCAGTTCGAATAGCAGGGTACTGGTAACTAACCTGTTAAATTATTCAAATTATTTAAATTTACGTCAGCAAATTATAATTTATAAGTTCGTTGGATGGTTGGATTACGAAATGGTTTTTCAAAGATCAAGACGAAAGAAATCTTTGCCAGAAAAAAATGGTTTCAACTAAAATGTACATTAATATTACTATGGAAAAAGACCAAAGAAAGAAGGCTAAGAAGAGATGTGGCAGCGAGAAAAAGACAACAATAAATACGACTTAAAACCACTGGAAAAAGCCTAAAAATTAATACGATAAAGACCGAAAACGATGCCGACCGAAGTGTAACTGAAAGAAGCAGAATGTGCCCTGAAACTGTTCAAAGCCGGTAAAGAATTTTGCTCTGGTGTATTCTACATAACTCGAGAGGGAACGATGAAGAAATTTTGAAACAAACGGCTTTTTAGATCATGAAGAGAACTGAACGATGCCTTGTCATATTTATGTGTCAACAACGAAAAAAGTAAGAAACCACGAACGAGAAAAACAATCCGAAAAGACTAGACTGAATTGGCAGTGTTTGTGGTCACAAAAGCAGAAGAAAGTTTAACGGTAGGAGATTCGTATTTAACAGTTTAGCTGAGTTAAAACGAAAGAAATCTTGAAAATGAAAATTAATATAAATAATATATTGTCTAGAATTGTCTTTCAACGCTAGGACGTTGACATTGTGTGATTTGGGTCTTTTCTTGGCCACTATTTATATATATATTTTTGAATGAAAATTTGTCATTTGGTTCATCTCGTGTTGTTTTTTTAATATTGACATTGCATGTTCTTTCGGTGTGTCAATACACGACTACAGATGAACCTTGCTAACTAATTTTCTGGGTGTTTTCTGGTCTGTGATTAATACAACAAAAAACAGAAATTAGGGGAGGGGAGGGGGGGTGTGTGTTTAAAAATGCATATAAAGCGGGCGAGGGGTTGTTGCGTTCATGTATTTCTAGTTAGTAATATTGTTCAAGTGTAAAACATTTCCTCTTTTGACATGCAGAATCGTTTCAATATAATTTCTTTCTGCTACGCAGGACTTCACAACATCATCTGGCTACGCATCGCATTTTCCCCGAGCCCGGGCGTAGGGCCGAAGGCCCGGAGCCCGGGTGAGGGTGCTAATCTCGACGTGCGTGGAGTCCACTTTACACGCGAGATGAAAAGCCGAAAGCAATTCTGAAACCTGTTTATATATCTATATATATGTTATCAAATCCACAACTTGCGCAGTTCGAATAGCAGGGTACTGGTAACTAACCTGTTAAATTATTCAAATTATTTAAATTTACGTCAGCAAATATATAATTTATAAGTTCGGTTGGGTTATGATTATGAAATAGTTTTTCAACGATCATGACGAAAGAAATCTTTGCCAGAAAAAATGGTTTCAGCTAAAAATGTACATTAATATTACTATGGAAAAAGACCAAAGAAAGAAGACTAACAAGAGATGTGGCAGCGAGAAAAAGACAAATAAATACGATACCACTGGAAAAAGCCTAAAAATTAATACGATAAAGACCGAAAACGATGCCGACCGAAATGTAAAACTGAAAGAAGAAGGATGTGTCCTGAAACTGTTCAAAGCCGGTAAGGAATTTTGCTCTGGTGTATTCTACATAACTCGAGAGGGAACAATGAAGAAATTTTGAAACAAACGGCTTTTTAGATCATGAAGAGAACTAAATGATGCCTTGTCATATTTAATTTAAGTTTATGTGTCAACAACGAAAAAAAGTAAGAAACCGCGAACGAGAAAAACAATCCGAAAAGACTAGACTGAATTGGCAGTGTTTGTGGTGACAAAAGCAGAAGAAAGTTTAACGGTAGGAGATTCGTATTACTATTTACCAGTTTAGCTGAGTTAAATCGGAAGAAATCTTGAAAATGAAAATTAATATAAATAATATTTTGTCTAGAATTGTCTTTGAACGCTAGGACGTTGACATTGTGTCTTTTCTTGGCCATTGTTTATATATTATATATTTTTGAATGAAAATTTGTCATTTGCTTCATCTCGGGTTTTTTTAATATTGACTTGCATGTTCTTTGGGTGTGTCAATACATGACTACAGATGAACCTTGCTAACTAATTTTCAGGGATGTTTTCTGATCTGTGTGTCATTTTAATAATACAACAAAAAACAGAAATTAGGGGGGGGGGGGGGTAGGGGGGTTAAAAAATGCATATAACGCGGGCGAGGGGTTGTTGCGTTCATGTATTTCTAGTACTCTGATGAAGAGCTCCACTCGGCACGTGTCGTAGACAGGGACGTAGCCAGGATTCTGAAAGGGGGTGAGCCAAAATCAAAATCAATTTTTAGGGGGGTCCGGGGGCATGCTCCCCCGGGAAATTTTGAAATCGAGAGTCGCTGAAATGCCATTTCCTGGCTTTTGGAGGAAGATTTTACAGACTCTAAAGGTTAAAAAACGTCATATAAAATACTCAAAACACGCAAACGTCACATAGATACTCAAAATGCATACACTCAGTAGATTGAATACACTGTTTACAGTTTATTTCCTGACACACTTCATATTGGATCAATTTTGTAGTTACATGTCTGTCGGTTTATATCAAAAGGGGGGGAGCCCCGGCTCCCCCCTGACTACGTCCCTGGTCGTAGAAACCCTGCGTTTGGTCTTCTACTCGTTGCTGGTTCAATATTCAACACTCTGGGAGTGGGGACTGTATTTTCTATACTTATTTCATCTTAATTTCAAGAATCGTTAATACTCTATATTACACTCTATTCAATCTTTTCAATCAATCTCCTAAACACTTATCATGCACTCCTATTTATACCTAACCAATGGGAAGTTATTCAGCTAAATGTTATTCTAAACTTACACTTCAAATAAACGACAATTTTTTTAAAAGTAAATGTTAGTTCGGCAACACTTATGCCATCTTCAGTACTAAAGTCTGGTTTTCATATGTCGCCGATCGTCGGCGATTTGTGATTTAGATGCATGTTAAAACGGGAAATGCAGCAGCATGTTGAGTAATAAAGAACAATGCAGAAAAACAGTGCTTTTATTCTTTTACTTAACATGCATCTAAATCACAAATCGCCGACGATCGGCGACATATGAAAACCAGGCTTAAAGCCTGGTAATTGTTCAGCCAGTTTGATCCCTTCGCTCTGTTCCAAAATGCTGCCTACGCAGTCATCGGGCTATGCAGTCATTTAGTGGTAAACACATTCTGCTTCATTAATTCTTTGAACGTTTTCATGGCGATAAAGTAATATAAATAAGTTTTGTGCAAACACCAAACTTAGCAAATAAATATTTTAGGTGGTGTTTCCACAAAACTTATTTATATTACATTCTGCTTCTTCTCAGAAGTTAAGGTTTATCTCTGATCAATCTCTTTTGGTGAAATTTTCCAAGTCCGGCATGCTAAAATACTTGGTGTCAATTTAGACAGCCATTTAACTTGGGCCAGGCACATTGACAGCTTATGTTCTCTTGCCAATAGTAGACTAGCATTGCTGCGTCGGAATAAACCTTTTTTAACTCAAGAATGTGCTCTTCGTTTTTATAACTCTTGCATCCATGCTAATATTATTTACTGCTCTGTTACCTGGGGTAATTGTTCTAAATCACTTCTGCCCCCTGAATTCTTCGTCTTCAAAAGCGTGCAGTCGTATTATTTTAGAAGCCGACTATTCCACTTCTTCTGTTCTTCTTTTCTCCAAGCTTAAATGGATTCCAGTTTTTTATCTAATTAAGTTAAGGAAGCGTCTTCTACTATTCAATATATTACTTAACATTATTTTTTCCCTGTATGTATATATAGTGTATTCTAAATATAGTAAGGTATGCCCGTTAGATATACTGCCGAAACAGAGAACGTAGGAGTCTAACGTTTCGAGCGAAGGCCGACGTTAGACTCCTACGTTCTCTGTTTCGGCAGTATATCTAACCTTACTATATTTCGATTGTTGTTTCTACACTGCCTACGCAGCACGCTACTTTTATTACACTTTTTGGTTAATACGTCTTTTCCCACGTGAAATAAAGTTTTATTCTATTCTATTCTACGCAGTCACTCTGGCTACGCACGCAGTCCATATGAGTCACGGGTATATTGTCTATTGTATTCCGTTTTATTGTTTGTATTGTATTTTATTGTGTTGCCTCGTTCTTTGAAAACCACTGCAGGTATACATGGATCGCGAATGTCGACTGCGCATCAGAATGACGCGTTCTGAGTCGGGATAAAACTTATTTCAATTTATAACATTAGGCTGAGGAATTCAGTACAATGAGTTCAGAAATGAAAATGCAAATGAAAACTGCAGCTTTAGCCTGTTATAAAGTTAATTAAGTTTTATCCCGACTCAGAACGCGTCATTCTGATGCGCAGTCGACATTCGCGATCCATGTATTGTCTACCCCTAAACGCAGTCAGCTGGCTACGCCAGTCATCAGGCTATGCAGTCATCTGGCTGCGCCAGCTATCAGATGGTTATGCAGTTACCTGGCTATATATGCAGTCATCAGGCTACGCATACAGTCAACTGGCTATGCAGCCCCCTGGACTGGGCTGGTTTTCGTATTAGTAAACATAATTTATAAAGAAACGAAATTAAAAGTCAAACTAATCATGGATTTTTTTTAATTTTTCTCGTAATATTTTAGCAACTTCTACGATCTTCAAAATAAGACTAAAAAACAAAATTAATTACATTGTACATTAACAACTGACCACATCAATTGTAGTTACCAAGAAAACATTAATTGTAGTACATGGCTGGTATTAATACACAAATGTCTAGTATTTATTTTTTCGGAGTCTTTGTTGCATCCTTGTTCTTAGCTTCTTGTTCACAAACACTAATTAGTTCCTCCACTTCTTTCTCAGGGAGAATACGGATCAATGTTTTTCCATCTTTCCTTGTTAGCGTGGAAATTTCAACTAAAATTGTACAATTAATACGTTCCATTATACTCAAAATTGTTAAAATGCCGCTACGTATCTCATCTGTGGGGATTTTCTAAACTCGTAATCTTTGAGTTCTCCTGAGCGAAATTACTGAAAATATATCTTATCCTTTGAAAATTTCATTTTCATGAACTTTTCGCTGTCAAAGTTGGTACATGATGCTAACTACTTATCGAAAGTGACGTCGCTACTTGAATGAGCTTTTGGATAAGTGCGAAATAGATGCGTAGTAAAAGAAATAAGTTTTGTGGAAACACCATGTAAAATATTTCTTTGCTAAGCTTTCGGCCTGTTGCTTCGTCATTGCTCCGATGAAGGCCTGAGTCAACAGGCCGAAAGCTTAGCAAAGAAATATTTTACAAGGTGTTTCCATCGCCATGAAAACTTTCAAGAATTAATCATAGATGCGTCGTGTTGTAACACACTGTTTCTTTCCAACAACTCATTGCTATATAGCGACGTCACTTCCGAAAAGTAAATTAAAATGAAACAAGACATATAGCCTGCGAAAACAGACGTGTCTTCCTTGATATTGCATTAATTGCCATTTTGTTGTAGAATATGTGTAATTAGAACGGGAAATAAGTGCATGGGAAGAAATACCTTAAAGGTTAGGAATTGTGGCCAAACCACATTAAATAAACCTGAACTTATGTTAATTAGAAAAGGGAACGTGATTTTGCAAAATATTATCCGATAATACCGTAGGAATAACGTATATAAGAAATATGTCATAATTAGAGAATGTCTTCCCGTGTTCCACCTACATATAAATATAAGCGGTAAACATAGAGTTGTGAGTACTGTACAGTAGTTGTATAGTTGTGATGAGTGTGTGAGTAAGAGAAATAAACGCAAATTTATTTGAAAGATACAGTCCCATCGTGTCTTGAATCAGTCGAGCCGGCAAGAGCGTAATCTACGCAATCAGGTTGCGGCGTTGCGCGACAAATTTTGCTCACTACAGGAGAACCCAAGGATTAGACCCCGTTTACACGATGCCGGTACAATTTGAAAACGGAATAAAATCATGCCGGTATGCAAATACAGCATATAACATTTCATGTTATTTTTGTGCCGGTATCGTGTAAACGGGGTCTTAGTCGAATATGTAAAATCCCCACAGGTGAATTTTGAGCAAAGAAAAGCAAAATAGAAAAGCAGATTTACTATCTAAGTGCACTAGTACCTTTTTCTGTTGTTAGTTTTGTAACATCTAAAGTTTTATTAAGAACTTTAATGGCAAGCTTCAGAGCGTCTTGCAAGGGCACTTTTTCTTCATCGTATTCTTGTTTTAACATAGACACTGCAGCCTGGTAACAAGGAGAGAAATTATGGTTACAACATTGCAGATTTTAAAATATTTTTAAATACTTTTATGGATGTATTAAAGAATAGAACTGTTCTTGTATTTCACAGGGTAAAAATGTCTTTCAAGTCACAGTGGACAGAAAAATAATGACAAGGCATTTTTGGCTGACTTAAAGGCTGGGATAGGTTAAGCACTTGCTAAACCATTGCTGCCCAGGATGTCTGAGGGTTTTCCCTTTGATGCATTAAGTAAAACTGTCCAGCATAAGAGTAAAACAATCTGACATTATTAAATATTCAGTTGTCCTTCAGTAGCGTGAATACGAGAAGAAGAATAATTTCAAATGAAGTCGAATCACTGCTGTAGAGAAAAGTTTTCTGACCGCCCCAACCAGGAATCGAACCCAAGGTCTCTGGTTTAACGTACCAGTGCTCTACCACTGAGCTATTGGGACCCCTGGCTGAGGCAGTCAGAAATATCCATAAGGACAACTGAATATTTAATAACTTACATTGGCTTGGGTCAAGCCGACTTCGTCATGGTGATAGATACCTAACTCTTCGTTCAGGTGGATTAGATATTCCCCGATGAGCCACGGTAATGTGTGCGATATATAATATATGGATATTTCTGACTGCCTCAGCCGGGGGTCCCAATAGCTCAGTGATAGAGCACTGGTACGTGAAACCAGAGACCTTGGGTTCGATTCCTGGTTGGGGCAGTCAGAAAACGTTTCTCTACAGCAGTGATTCGACTTCATTTGAAATTCTTCTTCTTCTCAATCTGACATTAGACACAGTAAAACAACAGTGGTCATTTTGACCAGCCTAGGCAGGAATGGGTTAATCACTTGTTAACCCATTACCGCATAGGATGTCTGTTTGACAATTAAAATCGTCTGGTGTTAGACAGAGTAAAACAATAAAGGGAGCCTACTGTAGGATGTCTTGAGGGTTCTTCCTAAAAATCATCTGGTGTTAGACAGAGTAAAACAATAAAGGGAGCCTACTGTAGGATGTCTTGAGGGTTCTTCCTAAAATCATCTGGTGTTAGACAGAGTAAAACAATAAAGGGAGCCTACTGTAGGATGTCTTGAGGGTTCTTCCTAAAATCATCTGGTGTTAGACAGAGTAAAACAATAAAGGGAGCCTACTGTAGGATGTCTTGAGGGTTCTTCCTAAAAATCATCTGGTGTTAGACAGAGTAAAACAATAAAGGGAGCCTACTGTAGGATGTCTTGAGGGTTCTTCCTAAAATCATCTGGTGTTAGACAGAGTAAAACAATAAAGGGAGCCTACTGTAGGATGTCTTGAGGGTTCTTCCTAAAATCATCTGGTGTTAGACAGAGTAAAACAATAAAGGGAGCCTACTGTAGGATGTCTTGAGGGTTCTTCCTAAAAATCATCTGGTGTTAGACAGAGTAAAACAATAAAGGGAGCCTACTGTAGGATGTCTTGAGGGTTCTTCCTAAAAATCGTCTGGTGTTAGACAGAGTAAAACAATAAAGGGACCATTTTTGACTGAGTGTCTTAAGCCACGGTCAAACGAGGATGAGAGTTGATGAGAGTCGATGAGAGTTGCAACTCTCGGTCGCGTTTGACCACCAACTCTCATCGACTCTCATGCACTCTTACCAACTCTCATCAACTTTGAGCTGGTTCAAATTTTAATGAGAGTTGATGAGAGATTAGCGGCTAGCAATTTAGAGTTTTGACTATATTTGTGATTTTTCGTGACAAGAAAAGGCAAGAATGCAAAATATATCTGTCTATTTATTTGTCCAGTACGAGATTGTAAAAATACGAACTTTGTTTACCTTGAAATTTGTTCCTAATCTCCCTGCCACGCGCGGTAAATCCTACAACTCTCGTCAACTCTCATCCTCGTTTGACCGGGGCATGAGAGTTGAGAAAACTCTCAGACAAACTCTCGCTTGCCAACTCTCGTCAACTCTCATCCTCGTTTTACCAGGGCTTTAGGGTAATGGGTAATTGGTTGACTAGGGATTAATGTAGCGACAAACATACTACACTATTATTCCCAATGCATGTTGCTTTCCATCCACTGAAATTACCACTTGGATCACTTTGATAAAGCTGAAAGCCATAATGTTTGTCCCAACCCATATATAGAAGAGATACACCAAAAGGTCTTTTTCCTGTTGGTCAAAGAAATAAAAGGTATTTCTTCAGTCAATGGAAAAACTTACAGTCAAAATTGAAGTACTTCCCACTTCTGCACACACATAAAAATGCACAGTCTTATCAGCTCTGATATCAGATCTGTTAAGAGAAATGTAGCGACCCTTGATACAGCCTGACAGCTACAGAATGTACGCTGATGTATAAACATTTAGTTAGAATTTCGAACAGACTGCGACAGCACCGTAGACACCACACCATACCTGTTCAGTCTGTTATATCAAACTGATACAGCATTGACTGTGTCAGGCTGATACAGTTTGACAGAATCTGTTCTGAACAGTCTGTTGTAGCTGCAGGTACGATACAGATATGATCGGATATCATAGGTGTATCATAGCTGATACTGCAACAGGCTGTATGAGGGGTCGCTACATTTTTCTGAACAGATCTGACATCATTCTGCATCAGGTCTGACACAGAGTGTGCGTTTTTGCGTGTGTAGTTGGTTGTGTATTACTGTATTTCTGTAGCCGCTACTGAAGTGTGAGAAAAGTCCAGCTTATAGAAGTCACCAATTCTTGATGATGTATATTCATCTGTTCATATCGATTTGGGATAAACATCCATTGTATTATACATAAATGACATTGAAAGCTAAATATTATTATACTATTTATGTACAGTTTTCAACAAATAATTTTCTCAGCCTTTGGTAGCGGCTACAGAAATACAGTATGTCACGATTGTATTAATGTTGTATGACATCATCGACTTGTTGACATGCACTACGACATGTCACATGAACAGACAATGTAGTTCGAGGAAATCAAATATCACTTCTGAGTAAACGAAGGAATAAAGATACTTTGTATTTGTGTGAGCACTATCAATGGACTATCCATTTGAACACGCGACATGGTGTCAGGAGTGGGATCTGAATACACCACGAACTACAGAAGAGGTGGGAAGGTATTTCCATTGTGACTGTAACTGAATGTACACATAGAAATATATGTAAATTTTAGAGCTGCTCACAATTAATCGATTGTTTTTCGGGGTTTTTTCCACAATCGATTATATTTAACAATAATTGGATCATCTATAACAACCCTGCACAGCATGATGCCGGAATGATTTAATCTTGTTTTGTTAAACAGATAAGTTAAATGACTGATTACGAACATGCCCTAGTCAAACCAATTATTCATAAACTGATAAGCCAATAATATCGCAGTATCATTTTGGAGTGTCAAGTGCAAACTAAAGATCATCTCTGTCTTAGTTATTGTCATGTCTCTTGTGTGAACTGTGAGAGTGTGAGAAAGTGTGCAATCTATAACCGTGATTAAACAGTGATTTAAAAGGTGAATAGTGACTGAATTGTTGGGTGACAACAAGGGAGGCAATCCCTGAGCACAATCCCCAACAAATTTAGTAAAAACTTTATAAAAGCACCCCCTTCCTTTGAATGGACAAACCACCATGGACATGTCGTATTTAATTCATGACATATTTAAACAATACGATTAATCGATATTAATCGATTGTTGACAACGATTAATCGATTACAAAAATGAACAGATGGGAGCACCTCTAGAAACTTGGCCAGTATATATATATAAAACTCATTCTAAAATCTATTCAAAATTGTTTGGAATGTCTAATTACCTCCAAACTGGGTGTATGCTTGTTTTATATCACACAAACTGCTGACAAGCTGTTCACAAGGAATAGGCTCTTGATACAGTAACAGATATCTGCAATATATGTTAGACAAAAGAATTATGTGACAACTGTTTGAAATGCTTTAATTTGTACTTCAAAAACTCATTATAATTCATGAGGAAAACACAAAGAAAAATCATGACTGTATCGTGGTTTTATATGTGATAAAGAAACCTGATTTACATAAACTTTAGCTTTGATTTTCTCAGCTTAGACAAGGTTATTTTTCAAACTTACTAAGCCAATGGACTTACCAAATGGGCCATTTTTTGAAGCTATTTAAAACATTCGCAGTACGGCTGTACGTGTTATCTCAGTTATCGCCTCATGTTTTAAATCTGATAAAACACTGCTGCTCATGTTTTAAATATTACTTTTGAATTCATGAATAATTAATGAGGTTAAAGAAGCAATCGAAATGTAACATTCAAGTCACATGTATACGTCTGTAAATCCCAATAAAGTTCATCTTTTGGACAAAGTGATCTGTACCAAAAGTTAAGAATACTAATTCACCTTCTTGGTGATCTTTATCAAAAGTTATGAATACTAATTAGCTTCATTCTATTGTTTCATTTCACAAGTACGATAAAGCATTGACGTCCGATCTGTATGGGGATTTACTTCAGCTTGCCTGTGGCTAACCTTGTAAATCCCCATACAGATCGTCCACTAATGCTTTATCTACATACATAATATTTAATAATTACTTTATATATATACATAAAATAATACAGAAAAACTAACCTCTGGGCAATCATTCTTAACTCGTTCGTAAGAACATTTGCATCTGAAGTAATTCCAGCAACACTGCATGCCATATCACTTCAAAAAATAATAAAAATAATAACAAGAAAATAATAACAAGAAAATAGATAAGAAGGGCCAAGGCCACACCAAATTTAATTTGTTCAGACATTACCAGTGCTAAAAACCCAGGGGTAAACATAAAAAATAATCACTCTTTTATCTTAAGCATTGCACTGTAATTGTCACGAAAGGAAAATACAGAAAATATAAAATGTTTCAATTTCTTAAACAGTGTGAATTAATGAGATCTTACTCATGCAATTTGTAAATTTTTTCAGAGAAGACAACTTCATCTAAAAGTTTGTTAGTATTTCTTCTTTCTGCTGCAAGTACTACACCATCCTCAGCCAATATTCCAAGACAGATACCTGCCAAACCAATGGCTTCCATAGCATACTCCACTTGATAAAGTCTTCCTGAAGAAATTGAACACTAAATGTTAACCCCCATTTATACTGCCTAGGCTTTCTAAGCTGGCCCCCCTTTCAGCCCCCCCCCCCCCCAATATTTTATAGGGGGGGGCTGGAATAGCTTTCAGCCCCCCCAAAAAAATAATTGAATTTTAAAAAAAAAGCAGCGAAATATTTGAATTCAAAACTAGAAGTATTTGAAATTGTATATATATTAATCAAATATCTGTGATCGATATTTTAATAACAACATTTTTGAAAGAATTAATGAAAGGGCCTAACGAAAGAGGTAGAGATGCCATTTCCAATGATCTAGAGACTCCAAATTTTCTAAATTTTCACACTCGGCACCAACCATGGTGGTGCCTCGTGGGACCACCATGGTTGGTGCCGAGCGTTGGACCCCCTAAGTTTATCAAGCTTCCTACACCCCTGCCCTCTTTGACATGTAAAATCATGGCTGGTTGTATAAAAAAGTAGTTAACGTTAACTGTAGTTAGAGTCAATCAGGCCTAGCATTTGAGAAGTTAACTATGATTTAACTACATGACCAGTAGCTAAACTGTACAGATGAGCCGATAATGAAAAATCCAATTTACCGATACGATAAATTCGGATATGATTTGCTGGCTTATTGGCCGATATATCGGTTAGTTACCAATATTGGTCATCAAGAATTTTTAGCACTTGAATTTAGGGCGAAACGTTGGCAAAACATACTAAACAAGAACTAATACACCAGTAACAGAAACATGATTACAATATTTAATGTACTCCAGTAATCAATTTAATTTGGGAAAGTATCAAGTACGGTAAATGACTATAACGACGTAAAGTCATAATTCGTAAACATTCATTTTTAAGTATTTTTACAGCAAATTAATTAAATTTGACAGTTTCATTGTGGAACAGCATGCGTCTTATAAATATATTGGTATTTTTCTTGATAAACGAAGGAAATATCACTACAAAAAAGCCAGCATCAGGCAGCATGTTATTTATTGGAAATGCCGATATATGCAGATATATATTGATGTTATCGGCCAATAACCGATAAGCCTGAAAGTTACCAATTATCTTCTACCAATAAATATCCGATTATTGGCTCATCCCCACTAAACTGTTGTTAAGAGTTTTATACAACTGGCCCTGGTGTTAAACAGAGTAATACAATGGAGCTGCTTTTGGCTGCCTCAGGCAGTCCTGAATGGGTAATAAGGGCCAGGTAACCACTAATTACAATTTCATGTCATTCAGGGCTAAATTCACTTGTACATCTGCGCATGCCTTGAATGGGTCATTCCAGAAAACATCCACAACTCCCCACGGAGGAAATATGAAGTTGACCCCCTCCCCCCTTCAGACGTCCTAGTCCATTTTACTATTATCAGTCTAAGTAGATTTACCCCCTCCCCTCCCCAGATGGCACAAATTTCCTCTGTGGGGGAGGTATGGATCTTTTCTGGAATGACCCAATGCATGAAAGTTCCAATCAATAGAAAAGCAGAAATCTTTTGTGGTTACCTGGCCCATATTCTTTGTTTGGGCCAGAGTACCAGGCTACACAGACTACTGCAAAACCACTCAAACCCTGAAAATCACTAATTTATGTCAATTATCTGACTGTACCCCCCCCCCCCCTGGATTCTTTATCCCAATAATTCTTTAGAGAACAAATGTTGGTTGAAGTTGTATATTTCTAAATACAACTTCAACTATCAAATAAAAGTGCTGGGATCATTATAATACGGTCAACAATAAAGCATCTATTTTACGAATAAAATATATATCAATTTTTATACCTTCGGGGGAGAAGATAGTTGTTCGGCTATCATAGCGGCGAGACTACAAAATTCAAATAAAAACCACATTTAATCCGTTATTTAGCAAGCTAGCTACCTTTAACACACAGTTTAAACAAAAGAATATCTCTTAAAACGATAAAAGTTGACAGAGACTTACCATGCTTGTATTTTATATATGGAAAATTGGAAATGCTTAGAATTGAGATAATTTACCAAAACACATCCACCGTAAAGAGTTTGGACTAATCGGAATTCATCGTAATACTTCGCCCTTTACAATACCTTTAGATTTTTTGATTTTTTAACATAGTAGAAACTTATAATTGGCCATTATTTTTGTATTCTGACATAACTTTTTAGGTATATTATTTATGGCTTTAAATTCGTAGAAAAATCACGTTTCGCCAATGAATTTTTGCGTTATGACACCATATTGTCATTACAGTGGATGTTATTTTAGAGTTTCAGGCGATGACTGCTGATTCACCAAGGAACAAAAGTCAACTCATTCTCTTTCAAATTTTTGTATTTTTAATTTATTTTTCATTTCTTTAGTGAACCATAGTTATTTAGGATGTTTCTAGTATAACAAAAGACTATTTTAAAAGGAAATTTGTATTTATTAAACAATAATGAAGACAGTAATACTAGAAAAATTGCTGGAGCTTCAAAGCCAAGCAGAAAGCATCAGGAATATTTGTATTTTGGCCCATGTTGACCACGGTATGGAGCAATTATATTAGGCATAAACTATTCTTAAATAGGTTAAGTGTCTTTGTATACTATTTTTCATTTATTTTTTAGGAAAGACGACTTTAGCTGATGCATTGGTAGCAAGTAATGGTATAATTTCTAACAGACTGGCAGGAAAGGTATTCCTACTGCATATCTTGGATATAAAATTATAAATTATAACTTTAAATAGAGGGGGATATTGGGGGGGGGGTGTGTGCTCGGAACCACTACACTGTGAAAAAAAATCATAAAAAAACACATGCAGTATTGTGTTGGGTGTACATAGGAGCCAGGGGACAGAGGGGGTATCCCCTGCCCCCCCCTGCCCAACTTTGATGTAAAGTGCCCTTTTTCAAGTGTCTTTTTGAAGCTTTATTTATTTATTTATTTGCTTTGCCACAACATTATATCACGTGAATACAACAAGTAACATAGTGGCTGGGAGAAAAACAGGACTATCGCCCCAAATGACATTTTCCCCCAAATAAGTTGAGAAACAGTAATATATAGTGCTGGATTATAATTAGAAAGTTATAAATTTAAGAAAGTAATTAAATAAAAAAAAAGAAGAAAAAATTAAAAAGAAAACTTAAAAAAAAAAGTAGAAAAAAAAAAGAAAGTTGACTATGGCGGCTGGTAAGTTGAGAGCTTATCCTTATAGTAACACTTTAACTTACACTTAAACTGACTAATACTACTGCAGCATTTGATAGTTGTAGACAAACTATCCCAAAGGCTGATGGTTCTTGGAAAGAAAGAACCTTATCATCATCATCATCATCATCATCATCATGAACATCATCATCATCATCATCATCATCATCATCACCATCATCATCATCACCATCATTATCATCATCATCACCATCATCATCATCATCATCATCACCACCATCACCATCATCATCATCACCATCATCATCATCATCATCATCACCATCATCATCATCATCATCATCATCACCATCATCATCACCATCATCATCACCATCATCATCATCATCATCATCACCATCATCATCACCATCATCATCACCATCATCATCACCATCACCATCATCATCATTATCACCATCATCATCATCATCATCATCATCATCATCATCATCATTATCAACATCATCATCAACTTCATCATCATCATCATCACCATCATCATCATCATCGTCATCACCATCATCATTTTTTTTTACTCCTCCAACATCACTTTGCTTCCTATGCCACTGGTGTTTAAAATTAAAGGAATACCAAAACTGCTTGGATGGATAAAATTGAATACTGTACCAAAACTGCAAAATTCCTGAAATACCATATGAAAAAAACCCACAGTATTGGTATAGTACAGTACATCAAACTAAATTGATAATTGATAGAAATTGATATCAATAACGATCAATATCAATTGATTAATCAAAAACAATCGATCAAAGAGGATTTTGTGATTATTGATTGGTATTGATTATCAAAAGCAATTGATAAACTAATCACAATCAGTTAGTTTCAATTAGTATTTTGAAAACTAAGGGATTTAATTGGTACAGAAAAAAGACAAGAAAAGTTTCTCTTATCTTGTTGTCCTATACTACCCTGCAAGTCTGACCTATGCAAGTTTCGGGGGAAAGAGGGCTCTGCCAACAAATTCGATCTTCACCCCAAGTTTGGGGTGAGTCAGTCAGGTTTTAAACTGGTCAAACAGTTCTAGTTTATGAATACTGTACATGTAAGCAGGAAAATAGCAAGTAATGCGTTAGAGCCTGGGCCCAAAATAGTATCTTGGCAACCACTCACGCATGCTCAAAAAGAAATATTGAGTTTGTTGGCAGAGCCCACTTTCCCCCGAAGCCTGTGTAGGTCGGAAAGGGGCTCTGACTTGCAGGGTAGTCGTACACATACAGTAACCATCTAACCTCTTGTGAAAAACAAGACATGGCCCATAACTTTTTAATGAAAAACAAAACTATATAAAATAATTAAAGATGATTTATGTTTTAGTTGAGATATTTGGACAGTTTACCTGAAGAACAACTTAGAGGCATTACAATGAAGTCCAGTGCAATTTCACTTTTATTTAATAATGGTAATTATGGAATATCACATATCAATTATAAAAATTATGATTATACGTGTACAGTACTTTATATTACCAAAACCGATGATGCGCGGCATGGCCCTAAAAAAACACGTCTGATTTCTGTTCAAAACATTGACGAATCCATCTGCATTCCTAAACGTTTTTGGCTAGAGAATTCAAAAGTAAGCAAATGGACCAATCATATTGCAGTGATCTCACGGTGTCAATTTCAAAGGCTATGGAATGCAGACGGATTCGTTAATGTTTTGGCAGAAAACATGACATGTTTATTTTGGGCCATGCCGCGCATCATCGGTTTTGGTAATATGAATGAGCTAAAATTGTGTTTTTCATTATTTTAATGTCAATAGATTCAGAATCATATTTGATTAATCTTATTGATTCACCTGGACATATTGACTTTTCTTCTGAGGTTTGTAATTGCATTGTTGATATATATGTATATAGTAAACAATATTATCTTGTATGATTCCTTCTTTCCATCTACCCATTCTTCCTTTCTTCCATCTATTCATTTATTTATTCATTTTAATTTTTTTTCTTTTCTTTGTTCCTTCCTCCCTGTTTTTCTTTTCTATCTTCCTTTTTTTTCCCCTTTTCCTTCTTTTTTTTCTTTTTTCTTCCATTCTTCCTTTGTTCCTTTTTTTCTTTCTTTCTTTCTTCCTTCCTTCTTTCCTTCCTTCCCTCCTTCCTTCCCTCCTTCCTTCCTTCCTTCCTTCCTTCCTTCCTTCCTTCCTTCCTTCCTTCCTTCCTTCCTTCCTTCCTTCCTTCCTTCCTTCCTCCCCCTCCCCCTTCCTTCCTTCCTTCCTTCCTTCCTTCCTTCCTTCCTTCCTTCCTTCCTTCCTTCCTTCCTTCCTTCCTTCCTTCCTTCCTTCCTTCCCTTCCTTCCTTCTTTTCTTCCTTCCTTCCTTCCTTCCTTCCTTCCTTCCTTCCTTCCTTCCTTCCTTCCTTCCTTCCTTCCTTCCTTCCTTCCTTCCTTCCTTCCTTCCTTCCTTTGTTTTTATTTTTCCTTCCTTCCTTTTCATCCTCTTTTCACCCTTCCTTCTTTCTCTCCTCCCTTATTCCCCTTCTTTCTTTCCTTTCTGCTTTTTTACTTTCTATTTTTCTTTCTTTCTTATTCTTTGTTTCTTATTAACGTACTAGTAGAATCTTGTAATATGGTTTTCTTCTTGCGTGTACACCAGGTCTCTACAGCAGTTCGCTTGTGTGATGGTGCACTGATTATTGTTGATGTTGTTGAAGGTGTTTGTCCTCAGGTACAGTGTAAAATATACTTCTTAAAAAGATAAATTATTAATTTTGCATGCAATCACTAAATTCGCTAAATTTATTTGTCATTAAAAATGCAAGAAAACTTTTTGACAAAATTTGAAACATTTTAATTAAGAATAAATGTAGCCGGCATTCCAGCTCTAAAGTTCGTCATAATTTTTTTCATCAGACACATGCTGTTCTCCGTCAAGCTTGGCTAGAGGGAATTAAACCTTGTTTGGTGCTAAATAAAATTGATCGACTGATAACCGAACTCAAACAGTCACCTTTGGAAGCATTCATGCACTTACAAAAAATTCTTGAACAGGTAATTTAATGATTATCTTTTTACATATATATGAATACTTGTTCTCTACAGTATGTTGTAACTTGACAAAATATATACAGTACAGGGATCAAACACAACATTTTTATCATCTACAGTATCATTATTAGAAGTATCGAAGGGAAACATAATAATTATGTTTCCAAGCAAAACGTTTATGTTTGACATTGAAATAGAACATGTTTTGATGGGTGCAGGTGTTTCCACTTCAATGCAAGTGACTGTAATGATGATGAACCTAATGCTTGTTCTAGGTTAATGCTGTCACTGGCACGTTATTTTCATCTGACATTCTTGAAAAGACATCACAGAAACAAAATGAGTCAAAAGTTGTTGGTGATGGTCATGTGTTTGATTGGAGTTCAGGGTTAGAACATGTTGATGATTCATCTTTATACTTTTCACCTGATCAAGGCAATGTGGTTTTTGCTAGTGCTATTCATGGCTGGGGTTTCAGGTAATAACAGTAAGATTGTTTGTTAGTTTAAGTACATGATTGTACAGTAACAACATTCTCTACAGTGTGTTCAGTGGCAGATTACCTACGGGGCAAAGGGGGCATTTGCCCCTGGGCCCAGATTCCGACCAGCCCATAAAAGTGAGTGAATAAAAAAATTATGCAGTTTCTCTTTCAAAGTCCGAACTAGCCTGAGAAAATCACACGCTATCTCAACCACAGGCCCCCTTCTGTTTGAAAGTGGGAGGGGAGTGGCGCCAAAGGTAGCCTAAGTACGAACCTCCGATGATCCGATCAACCTACTCTTTCAGTTCACCGTACTCCGGGGATGGCTCTCACTTTGTGACCTGCCCTAAAATATTTTTGCCCCTGGCCCTGGGAAGGTTAATCCAGCACTGAGTGTGTCAATCAACTATGAATCAAACAAGTCATCTTTGAAAAGACCCATTTCTGCTAGCTCATGAGTTGACCATTAAATGGTCACTTTATTGTTTTACTCTGCCTATCACCAGACAATTTTACCCGTCAAAAGGAGAACCCTAAGACAATGCTATTCTTGACTGAGTCAGCCAAAAAATGTCCCTTGTTTTATTCTGTCTAATGCCAGATGATTTTATACTCATCATTGAAGGGAGAACCCTTAAATAGTGCTGTGCAAACTCTGGTTTTTCAGCTCTGGCTCTGGCTCCGGCTCCGGCTGCTTAAAGCTCAAATATCCGGCTCTGGCTCCAGCTTCTTTAGTAGGTTGGTTGACAACTGGGGATAAGGGTGAAAGCCGCAAAACTGTCAAGCGACTCAAGCAAACACAATGCGACAACTAGCAATGTCAGGAATGATGAAAACTTTATGGAACCGAGTAAAGTTTCACGACTACAAGTAATAAAATACAAAGTATAAATTGCCAAGGGTTTTTAAAACTTTTTATAATTAAATTTAATGAACGCTAAGCCCTGGTGTTAAGGTGCCTGGTTGCCGTTCAACAGCTCCACTTGCGCTCACTCACAATATCTGTCAGTGTTGTCCGCAGTGACCCTTTATGTGGTTTATGAACTGCATTTCTTGTCATTCTGAATTTCCAGCCGGAGCTGGGAGAACTCCGGCTCCGGCTGACCAAAAAACGCCGGAGCTCCGGCAGAGCTCCGGCCTCCGGCGCACAGCACTACCCTCAGACATCCTAGGCAGCAATGGGTTAACAAGTGATTTTAATTATCCATTCCTGCCTGAGCCAGCCAAAAATGGCAGACGATTTTGGTGATGACGATACTGTATCTCATGTATTCATCATCTTTTTTTTTCTCATCAGAGTGAGTGATTTTGCTGAGCTTTATTCAAAGAAGATTGGTATTCGTTCTGATGTTCTTGTGAAAACATTATGGGGTGACTATTTTCTTCACAACAAGTTCAAGAGAATTATGAAAGGAGCTCAAGCAAAGGCCAAGAAACCATTGTTTGTACAGTTCATTTTGAATTATATTTGGGAAATCTATGAAGCAGTTTGTATTAGGAGGTAATAATGATAGAAGTGATGGACATCAACTCTTCAAGTCTGTACTGTACTGTACTGTACTGTACTGTACTGTACTGTACTGTACTGTACTGTACTGTACTGTACTGTACTGTACTGTACTGTACTGTACTGTACTGTACTGTACTGTACTGTACTGTACTGTACTGTACTGTACTGTACTGTACTGTACTGTACTGTACTGTACTGTACTGTACTGTACTGTACTGTACTGTACTATACTGTACTGCACTGACAGTATACTGTACATGCACTACTGTACTGTAATCTGTACTGTACTGTACTGTACTGTACTGTACTGTACTGTACTGTACTGTACTGTACAGTATTGTAGTAGAGTTGTTAACTTAATTAGTGTAGTGTTGTGCAGGTGTGTCTATTCTATTGCTATAAATTAATATATAGTCTCGTGTTTACTTATTCAAACTACATTATTTAAGAGATAAAGAACGCATTGAAAAAATTGTCCAGTCATTGAACCTTAAAATTTCTGCCCGAGACTCAAGACAAAGCGACAGTAAAGCTCACTTACAAGCTATTTTTCATCAATGGTTGCCATTGTCTAAAGCTGTTCTCCAAATGGTCGTTGAAAAGTTGCCGTCTGCTGAAGAAATAACCTCTGAAAGAGTTGAGAAATTAATGTGTAGTGGACTGAGGACATTTGAATCCCTTCCAGAACAAACAAAGAATTTAAAAGGGGGTGAGTTGTTCATAAAACACTGTTTTAAATTGGGTAGTACTTAATTGTAGTTATGTAAAATAACTATTTTATGAAATCGTTTTTATTTATTTATAGGAAAGCTGGTTTATTTGTTTTTTAAAACATATTTTTCTTGCAGCATTCCTGAAATGCAGTTCAGAAGATGGAGCTCCAGTCATCATATTTGTCAGCAAGATGTTTGCCGTTGACAAACACGTTTTACCACAGAATAAGCGAAGGTGGGCTCCAGAAGGGATTAAATGCAAGGGTTCTAAAAAAAGTTAACAGTTTTATTTCTGTAAACGTGAAAAATCTTCAACTTTCTTGTACGCTATTTCCAGGCCTTTGACTCAAGAAGAATTGACCCAGAGGAGAGAACAAGCAAGACTGAAGCACGCAGAGATGTTATCTGCAATGAAGGAAGAACCAGAATCTTTGACAGCTGCTGATAAACCAGCAGAAGTTGTGGAATCTAACCAAGATTCAAACGCCAGCGAACCCCATGATCAATTTATTGCATTTGCTAGAGTGTATAGTGGTGTTATCAGAAAGGGACAAAAGTTGTATGTACTGGGACCAAAGTATGATCCTTGTGAGGAAGGGGACGACATCGTGAATGAGATGGAAGACCTGAATGGGGAAATCAATTTAGAGTAAGAAAATTGTTTTTCACAGCATCGATAATTGCAACCATAACTATGACCATGACCATGACCATGACCATGACCATGACCAATGACCATGACCATGACCATGACCATGACCATGACCATGACCATGACCATGACCAATGACCATGACCATGACCATGACCAATGACCATGACCATGACCATGACCATGACCATGACCATGACCATGACCACGACCACGACCATGACCATGACCATGACCATGACCAATGACCATAACCATAACCATTGCCATGACCATGACCATGACCATGACCATGACCAATAACTATGACCATAGCTATAGTCATAATTATAATAAAATTATGATAAAGTCCAAGCTTTTGACCAACTGAAGAATCCATGACTTATTTTTTTAAATATATATACACATTATTTTTTCCGACAAAGGTCAGAAGGACTTCTAGCTGCCCAATCAGTTGATCGACGAGAAACGGGGAAACACGTGGCGAGTTTTACAGTGAAAAATCTTTACCTTTTAATGGGTCGTGAACTGGAGGCATTAGATATGGTACCTGCTGGTAATGTGCTCGGTATTGGTGGCTTGGAAAATTACATCTTAAAATCAGCAACTATATCAAATACATTAGCTTGCCCTCCTTTCACTGCGTTACCTTTCGACGTACGACCAATCGTGAGAGTGGCTATTGAACCAGTTCATCCTAGTAACATGTCCGCTTTACGTCGGGGGATGTGCCTTCTGAATCAAGCTGATCCAATTGTTGAGGTGCTGGTACAGCAGACAGGTAAAGTTCCTTCCTTCCTTCCTTCCTTCCTTCCTTCCTTCCTTCCTTCCTTCCTTCCTTCCTTCCTTCCTACCTTCCTTCCTTCCTTCCTTCCTTCCTTCCTTCCTTCCTTCCTTCCTTCCTTCCTTCCTTCCTTCCTTCCTTCCTTTCCTTTCCTTTCCTTTCCTTTCCTTCCTTCCTTCCTTCCTTCCTTCCTTCCTTCCTTCCTTCCTTCCTTCCTTCCTTCCTTCCTTTCCTTTCCTTTCCTTTCCTTCCTTCCTTCCTTCCTTCCTTCCTTCCTCCCTTCCTTCCTTCCGTCCTTCCTTCCGTCCTTCCTTCCGTCCTTCCTTCCGTCCTTCCTTCCTTTCCTTCCTTCCTTCCTTCCTTCCTTCCTTCCTTCCTTCCTTCCTTCCTTCCTTCCTTCCTTCCTTCCTTCCTCCCTCTTCTTCCTCCCTTCGTTTGTTTGTTTGTTTGTTTGTTTGTTTGTTTGTTTGTTTGTTTGTTTGTTTGTTTGTTTGTTTGTTTGTTTGTCCCCGAGCCCGGGCGTAGGGCCGAAGGCCCGGAGCCCGGGTGAGGGTGCTAATCTCGACACGCGTGGAGTACACGCGAAATTACACGCAAGTGGGAAAGAAATTCTGCGAGATGTTTATATATATATATATATATCTATATATATGTTATCAAATCCGCAACTTGCGCAGTTCAAATAGCAGGGTACTGGTAACTAACCTGTTAAATTATTCAAATTATTTAAATTTACGTCAGCAAATTATAATTTATAAGTTCGGTTGGATTACGAAATAGTTTTTCAACGATCATGACGAAAGAAATCTTTGCCAGAAAAAATGGTTTCAGCTAAAATGTACATTAATATTACTATGGAAAAAGACCAAAGAAAGAAGGCTAACAAGAGATGTGGCAGCGAGAAAAAGACAACAATAAATACGACTTAAAACCACTGGAAAAAGCCTAAAAATTAATACGATAAAAACCGAAAACGATGCCGACCGAAATGTAACTGAAACTGAGAAGGATGTGTCCTGAAACTGTTCAAAGCCGGTAAAGAATTTTGCTCTGCTGTATTCTACATAACTCGAGAGGGAACGATGAAGAAATTTTGAAACAAACGGCTTTTCAGATCATGAAGAGAACTCAATGATGCCTTGTCATATTTATGTGTCAACAACGAAAAAAGTAAGAAACCGCGAACGAGAAAAACAATCCGAAAAGACTAGACTGAATTGGCAGTGTTTGTGGTCACAAAATCAGAAGAAAGTTTAACGGTAGGAGATTCATATTTAACAGTTTAGCTGAGTATAATATATTGTCTAGAATTGTCTTTCAACGCTAGGACGTTGACATTGTGTGATTTGTGTCTTTTCTTGGCCACTGTTTATATATATTTTTGAATGAAAATTTGTCATTTGGTTCATCTCGTGTTTTTGTTTTAATATTGACATTGCATGTTCTTTCAGTGTGTCAATACACGACTACAGATGAACCTTGCTAACTAATTTTCTGGATGTTTTCTGATCTGTGTTCATTAATACAACAAAAAACAGAAATTAGGGGGGGGGGGGGGGGGGTTAAAAAAGGCATATAAAGCGGGCGAGGGGTTGTTGCGTTCATGTATTTCTAGTTTAGTAAATGAGCACGCTCCTATTAAGAAGAAAAGAGTTCGTGAGAAAGATTTACCGTACATGACAATGGAATGGAAAAAGGCGATAAGGAATAAGAGAAAGTATGGTGTTATATTTGCCAAAAATCGTACCCAAGATAACTTTGAGTTAAAAAAGAAGTACAGGAATATTGCCAGTAAAGAACGTAGAAAGGCAATTCGTGCATACTGGCAAAAAAAGTCTGAGGAGTTGCACAGCAAGCCAACTGCATTTTACAACACGTTTAAACCATTTATTAGTGACAATGTCAAACATTCTGCAGAAATAAGTTTAAGAACAAATGAGGGAACTGTAATAAAGAACCAATCTGTGATTGCAGAGACACTGGCCAATTATTTTTCTACTGCAGCTTCCAGTATAGGAGGTAATCATGTTAATGACCTTACAGAAAATTACCATTGTGATCACAGTAGTGTAAAGGCTATACAGGAAGCATATGAAGGCTTTACGTTTGAGTTCAAGCAATTTAGCCAGGACGAGGTACAAAGTGTTATGGAAAAGCTTAACCCCAGAAAGTCATGTGGATGGGATCCGGGAGCACCGCCTAAACTGTTGAAGAATGTAGCCGCTGGGATCGCACCTTCCCTAACAAGGCTATTCAATGATTGCATAGTGCAGAGCAGATGGCCACATTTGTGGAAACTGGGGGAGTGGACACCTGCGTTTAAGAAGGGTGATGTTCAGGAAAAACAAAATTATAGACCAATTACGTCACTTTTGACTGTTGATAAGATATTCGAGCAGATCCTTAGTAAACAGGTGAACAGCCAATATGATCCTACTCTGTATAAAAGAATGACGGCCTATAGAAAGAGTCATAGCTGTGAGACCAGCTTACTTCGTTTGGTTGAGGACTGGAAGCATGCTATTGATCGAAAAGAACTCGTATGGGTGCTCTCCACAGACATGAGTAAGGCTTTCGATTCTTTGAGCCACTCACTCACCCTTAAAAAGCTTGAAGCGTATGGATTTTCTCCCAGCTCTCTTAGTCTTATGCGATCGTTTTTTGATAATAGAAGGAACAGAGTAAAGTTGGACAACAGTACTACCAGTGAATGGAAGGAAATGACACGAGGCTGTCCTCAAGGTTCATCTTTTGGACCTCTATTATGGAACCTTTTCCAAAATGACATGTCTTATTGCGTTAGAAACGCTAGCTTGACAATGTACGCCGATGATCACCAGTTGTACACATCAGGAACAGATTCTGACACAACAAAGAATAGCTTGGAGGAAGAGGGTCAGCGAGCCGCATCATGGTATAAGGACAATTACCTCCTTAGCAAATTGCGATAAGTTTCAGTCATTACTTATTGATCCTAGGGGGTAAATAGAAACAACCAGAACCTCGATATACAAATAGATGACCAGATAATTAAGAACACTAATTATATTAAGTTACTGGGAGTAGATATTGATGAAAGAATTAATTTTAGTTATCATATTAGCGAACTATGTAAGAAGGCCAGTAAGAAAGTGGGAGTTCTAATGCGTTTGCGCAATCTGATCCCCTGTTCGGCTAAATTAACTATTTATAAGTCATCAATCCTCCCGTACCTTACTTATTGTCATGTAATATGGAATTTTTGTAAAGCCTCTGATAGCAGAAAGGTAGAGCGCATCCAAGAACGGGCACTGAGAGCTATATATAGAAATAAGTTAGATTCTTATGAGGCGCTCCTTGAGCGAGCGGGGTTGCCGTCGTTACAGAATAGGAGACTACAAGATATTGCCATATACATGTACAAAGTTAAAAATCAATTGGCACCCAGAAGTGTAGCTGATATTTTCAATGTCAAAAACGTACGCTACTCATTAAGAAACAGCGATTTTGACATACCAAGATTTAATACCATCAGCTATGGCAAGCACTCGCTGCGATATTTAGGACCGGTTTTATGGTCAAGGCTGAGTAGTGACATTAAAAGCTCGCCTAGCCTTGATGTATTTAGGGGTACCATTCGCAAACTAGATATTGACAGTTTGTTGAAAAATAATTGTAATTGCTGTGATCTCTGTAGTACTTAATTATGTTAGCTGCTGTTAGATTATTATCTGTCTCTATTATTTATTTAGTTTATAGGAAACATTTTATGTAAGTAATTTAGGTAAATAGTGTCCCCAATTAGCTGTCAATGCTAAAGAATCTAGACACTGAAATAAAGTTTATTATTATTTATTATTATTATTTATTATTTGTTTGTTTGTTTGTTTGTTTGTATGTATGTTTGTTTGTTTGTTTGTTTGTTTGTTTGTTTGTTTGTTTGTTTGTTTGTTTGTTTGTTTGTTTGTTTGTTTGTTCGTTCCTTCCTTCCTTTCCTTCCTTCCTTCCTTCCTTCCTTCCTTCCTTCCTTCCTTCCTTCCTTCCTTCCTTCCTTCCTTCCTTCCTCCTCCCTCCTTCCCTCCTTCCCTCCTTCCTTCCTTCCTTCCTTCCTTCCTTCCTTCCTTCCTTCCTTCCTTCCTTCCTTCCTTCCTTCCTTCCTTCCTTCCTTCCTTCCCTCCTTCCCTCCTTCCTTCCTTCCTTCCTTCCTTCCTTCCTTCCTTCCTTCCTTCCTTCCTTCCTTCCTTCCTTCCTTCCTTCCTCATTCCTTGCTTCCCTCATTCCTTCCTTCCTAGGTCTCAGTTGTAATCCGTGGCTGTGCTGTGTTGTATGGCGGCTGCTTGAAGCGCCTTTGATAAGCCATCTGTAGCTTTGTAATGCGCATTTGATCATATCCACATGCTAATTTGCGCAATAGAAATATTAAATCATCATCATTCCCTCCTTCCTTCCCTCCTTTCTTCCCTCCTTCCCTCCCTTCCTTTTCATCTTCCTTCCTTTCCTCCTCCTCCCTTCCTTGCAATAACTCCATCCTTTTATCGTTATTCTAAGGTGAATATGTTTTGGTCGGTACTGGTGAAGTTCATATCCAGCGCTGTGTCGATGACTTGAAAAAGCGCTATGCTAACGTTGAGTTAAGAGTTTCAGATCCCATAATACCATTCAGAGAAACCATTGTTCATCCGCCAAAAGTTGACATGGTCAATGAAGTAATCCAGAATGAATCTGGAAAAATGACAAACAAAGACAGAGAGAAGAATGAGGTAGAGTAGTCTAGTATTTTTTGCGAGGACATGTTGAATAAATTTTTTTATTATATAGATGCGAGTGTTTTACTAGAAAATATGCAGTGTCATATTTTTCCATATCTTCACTAGTGAAGATATCGATGATGTCATAAAGAATTTTACCTCTTTTTGCATTGAATTTATATAATAAAAAGAAAATTACACGCTGGCTTGAAGATATGAATTTTACCTTCTCGTGGTAAAAACGATATTTTACTTATTCGCTACGCTCATTCGTAAAATATTGTTTTCACCACTCGAAGATAAAATCCATATCTTCGCACTACGGTGTAATATCCTCTATATATGGGAGGGTTAATGCTAGTAATAAATCAATAATACAAGCTACTAGACGTTTGTTGGACGTTCGTCAAGCTCAATTACTCAGAAACGATTTCTGAGCCCCAGACAGGGTTCGAACCTGCAACCTTCTTTCAAATGCTCTATTTGAGCCACTGAGGCTCAGGTGGAGAGCTAACCAAACGCTACCACTTAGAAGCACATATGACTATGAATTTACAACCTTAGACTAACGCTAGATGATTTTAGTCGTCAAGAGAAGACCTCCTGACATGGTGGGAGTTAAAGGATTAAATATTAATTGTTCATGAAGGCCCTTTTTAAATTATTTTTAAGGTCCAACAGCTTGAATCTGGTTACGAACAAAACAAAAGTGAGGAAGTTGCTTGTGGAAATATCTCGGAGCTTAAAAGGGGTTTATTCCAAGCCCAGACTGGAAACAAACGATGTTCCGTTCTGATCAGGGCTTGTCCCCTACCCGAAGCCGTGACTCAACTCCTTGATTCTAGTACCAGTCTCTTGAAAGATTTACAGTCTTTAAAGAAAAGCGCAGCTGTATCTGGACTCCAGGTGAACTCAGCAGTTAAAGGAAGTGCTCTGGAGGGGTTAAGAGACTTCTATGAAAAATTAAAGATGGCATTTGAAGAGTCTGGATCAGAATGGGAAGGTGTTGTTGAAAGAATATGGGTATTTGGACCTCGGCATGTTGGGCCTAATATACTACTTAATAAAATACCAGGGTATAAGCGACCATCAATGTGGAAAGGAATTGGTACAGTAGAACATTGATTGATTGTACTTGTTATTTAATAACTTGATTAGGCCAGTCTTGTCCCCAGGACGTCCCCTCTCGCTTTCTTGCTATGGTGTGTCATGAATGCTTGGAGATGAGTTTGCTTTTGTCTTAATAAGCCATTTGCGTGATGACGTATATTGGGTGATTACAACTATACCAGAATGCTTTTCCAGTATCCTTTATTTATTAGCACTAGGATACTGGCAAAGCATTCTGGTAGTTGTAGTCACCCAACGCCATCATACATTATCATGCAAATGGACTATTCGATTGTTTAGTTCATTTTGCTGGCTACATGTATGTTGGCATAAACAAACAGACAGACAGATGTCACAGACAGACAAACAGACAGATAGACAACAGGCAGGTAGGCAGGCAGACAGACAGACAGACAGACAGACAGACAGACAGACAGACAGACAGACAGACAGACAGACAGACAGACAGACAGACAGACAGACAGACAGACAGACAGACAGACAGACAGACAGACAGACAGACAGACAGACAGACAGACAGACAGACAGACAGACAAACAAACAAACAAACAAACAAACAAACGGACAGACAGACAGACAGACAGACAGACAGACAGACAGACAGACAGACAGACAGACAGACAGACAGACATATGGACAAGCAGACAGACAGACAGACAGACAGACAGACAGACAGACAGACAGACAGACAGACAGACAAACGAACGGACAGACAGACAGACAGACAGACAGACAGACAGACAGACAGACATATGAACAAGCAGACAGACAGACAGACAGACAGACAGACAGACAGACAGACAGACAGACAGACAGACAGACAGACAGACAGACAAACAAACAAACAAACAAACAAACAAACAAACAAACAAACAAACAAACAAACAAACAGACACGCACGCACGCACGCACGCACGCACGCACGCACGCACGCACGCACGCACAGACACAAGAGTAACAACACTAAGTAATTTTCAGTGCTATATTTACATTACAGATAGTTGTGGACTTCAATTCAATGATGATCAGAATGAACAACACATTTCATTTAACTTCTAATTGTTTTATTTTTGTATTTTAGCCAACGAAGAAGAACAAACAGATTGTGAAAGCTCGTATCAGGAATATGACAATAGTATTATCAATGGTTTCCAACTAGCTACCTCAGCTGGACCTTTATGTGAAGAACCGCTGATGGGTGTTTGTGTTGTGATTGAAAACATCCTCATTGATTATGGAGAATCTGAAGTTAATCTCGATGAGATTGAAAACAGTCTTCCATTGCATGTGAATGGTTGTAATAAGAATGATATTTTGTCAGAGGATGTTGCTAATAGTTGCTATTTAGATAATAATGATGTTCTGCAAGGTTCCCAGAGAGAACAAGACACCCTTTCTGAAAATAATAAGAAATGTTCAACTTCTGAAGCAAACAGTCTTTTGAGAAGAAAAACATTATTTGGTATCCTTTCGGGACAGATTATATCTACAGTTAAAGATGGCTGTCGACAAGCATTCTCTCTACAACCAATGCGTTTAATGGCAGCTATGTATAGTTGCACAATTCAAACACCAGCTGATGTCTTAGGGAAGATGTACGCGGTGATTTCAAAAAGAGAAGGTCGAGTTCTTGGGGAAGAGATGAAAGAAGGCTCAGATGTTTTTCTGGTTAATGCAGTTCTGCCAGTTGCTGAAAGTTTTGGATTCACTGAAGAGATAAGAAAGAAGACGAGTGGCTTGGCAAGACCTTTATTGCAGTTTACACATTGGGAGGTTGATTTTGCAGTTGTTGTTTTTTTGTGTGTTATAAGATCTATTAATTTTGTGGCGATAGACACACCAGGCGGAAAACGCAATTTAAAAATGAATATCACAGCCCAGCAAATGACTTTGAGACAAGACATAATAAAAAGAAAAAATTTATTTACTGACGTTTCGTTGTTACATCACAACATCTTCAGAGCATTTAAACTATATTATAGTTGGTTCACTATATATACTAAAAAGATATACTGGTTTTAAATTACAAGAACGGTTACAAAATTTAAAGTTCAAACGCACAACAGAGATTGAATATCAATAACAGACAACATAATTATGTTGTCTGTTCTTGACGTTCATTTGTCCGTTTGAACTTTAAATTTTGTAACCGTTCTTGTAATTTTAAACCAGTATATCTTTGTAGTATATATAGTGAACCAACTGTAATATAGTTTAAATGCTCTGAAGATGTTGTGATGTAACAACGAAACGTCAGTAAATAATTTTTTTCTTTTTATCATGTCTTGTTTCAAAGTCATTTGCTTGGCTCTGATATCTATTCATTTATTTACTATTTTTAGAGTTGTCAAAAAAGCACTCATTTTATTTAATTGTTTTTATACACTAGGTGATTGATCTTGATCCATACTGGGTCCCAACAACCGAAGAGGAGTACTTGCATTTTGGAGAAAAAGCAGATTCAGAAAATCAGGCAAGAAAATACATGAACAGCGTACGACGAAGGAAAGGACTGTATGTTGAAGCCAAAACTGTTGAACATGCAGAGAAACAAAGAACTTTAAAAAAATAAAGCATACATGTATTACAAAATTGAAGTATTAATTTTATTGTTAAAGTTATATTATAGATACATTGCTAGAAAAAAAAATTTCCAACCAAGCCTTTTAGTATTGGTACTGAACTCAGTTGCCTTTTATAATAGAAAATACAATTCTACAATTTTTACATGCTACAAAACAGAGAGGTATGTGTGAGAGGGGAGGTATGTGTGAGGAACGGAATGGAAGTGAACTGGGGAAAGACGAAGATCATGGTGATGCAAGGAAAAGATGGAGACGATGAAGACTGAGTCTCGGTCACCGAGAAATAATAAACATCGGAGACGAGAGCGTGGAAGTAGTGCAGGGTTTCCAATACCTGGGTCGGATTTTCAGTAGAGATGGTGAAGATACGAAAGAACTGAGACGGAGGATGTCGAAGCTAATGGGAAGCGGGAAAGTATCGAAGACACAAAGGATAGAATTTTGAATTGTATATGCTTATCGAAGTTAAATAGTTATTAGTTAATGTGATCCAAAGAAAGGCGACGTTTGTGGGACACATATCAAGGATGAACGATGATCGGCTGCTAAAGAGAGTGGGAGATAAGAGATGGACACCGAGAAGTGAAAAGGGGGCGAACGGAGGTCGACGCGGAGGTGACGAAGATGTTTGGACACTATACGGCTGTGAAAGAGACAGAGAGATGGAGGGAAGACATCAGGAAGAGCGAGATGCCGGAACCTATGAGAATGCAATGACGTTGCGGAGTCAACGGGGGAAACCCCAGAACTAAATTTATTTATTTATTACAATACAACATGGTTCTAAAGTATTTATTCTCTAAGGTATATTATATATACTAGTCTACAAAACTAATTTTCTGACCAAGCTTTTTGAATGGTAGAAATATATAATTCTACAGTTTTTTACAACCTACATCATGGTTTCTCGGCTATGCTGTTGGACTCTACTCTTACTTATATAAAGTTGCTACAGTATTACATTTGTATAATTATTACTGTATTGATTTTAATTTCTTTACAAAACAATTCTCATTTGGAGCATTGACTTGTACTACAGTATCCTACATTATTGTTATATATCAAGTGTCAAAGTCCATTTTTCTAGCTCTCTGATTGGGCAAGCGGTCCAAAAATCGTAATGTTTCCTGTGTAACCCATGGCAGTGGGTATCATTACATTTATTTTTCCCTAGGGAAAAATATCAAAACCGGAAGTAGATGGTCAGGTTCAGTTTGTCTTTGTTTTCTCCAGTTTTCTTTCATTAAAAACAATGTCTGAAGATTTTACTCAACATTTTTGTTGTCATTTGACACTTAATATATAACAAGACACTTATTTACTGGTACCTCAGGAAAACAGTGTGTTTTGTGGCCCCTCGACTGCTCGTTGTTGCCCTCGGCTTTGCCTCGGGAAACAACAGCAGTCTCAGGCCACAAAAGTCAAAACACACTGTTTCCTTCGGCACCAGTAAATAAGTGTTTATTAATATAGTATGTATGTCAATTATTAACCAATTTCTATCCACTGTAGATACCAATATTAATCCACTAATACTTAGGCCCACCAAGGGCAAATCACTCCCAAAAACCTCATACACAAAAAATACACAAAAATCTTAAAGCTGCAAAAATCTCAAAAAAATCCCAACTACTAAGTTTACGAATCACTGCATCAAATAATGGGTCCAGTTTTCCATGAGTTATGTTTGAGAATATATAGTTCTAGTTTTCTGTCAGATATGAAGTTCTAATTTTCTAAACAGTTAATTAAAGACATCAACTGGGCTGTTCTTTATCGACTTCACAATGGTCAGAGCAAGATTATCACATGTATCCGCCAAGGGGATCAACATGTACTTCCCTTTACATTCAGGATCCTCGTCCAATATCTCTGTGAGTTTATTGAAAAATATCTTCACTTGGTTAAGACGTTCCTCTTCTGAAAGGACTGCGGTTTTGAGCTTTGACATATCATAGAGTGACATGAGTGGTGTGGCATACTCCAACAGGCAATAATATATCCCCTCGTATTTCTTTTCATCAACATGGTCATCCTCGGTTATGGTGATTTTATACACGGTGTGGTGATATTGTCGTTTCTGGATACCAGCCCTATTGACAGCCAGTACTGGCAAGTTCCTATGTGGTTCAATACGAGGATCACATTTATCCAATGTCTCATAGCAATAACAATTCTTTGGTAACAAGATCAACAACTTGAGTGGACAGAGGTTTTCTCTCAATTCTTGTGTAGACCTTTGGACATGTTTTTCGAGATGTGGAAGGACCAGTTTCAGGTAGCCAAAGTAATAGCTCCAAGCCAAGCCATCAGCCAGATTTTTGTTGTGTCTTTCATTCATTTCATCCCGCTCGACATCAGCTGGAACTTTAATGCCCGCTAGATAACCAATGATTGGAACTATGGTAATATTTTGAAAGAGCAGGAGAAAATATCTTTCCTCTTCCCCAGAAATAACATCTCTTATCTCCTGGTAGAAATGATAGGCCAAAAAGACAAACAACCCAAAGAAGAACGCCATAACAGTGTCGCCTATGTAGGGATTTTGAAACGAGAAGACTTTGTAAACAACTTTCCTCCAGTTGCCTTCATATCTCTCTCGCTTGTGGTAAACCTCTTCAGCCAACAGACAACTTCTTCGAAGTAATTCACCAAGAAACATGGCAAGCACAGACATACACAATAGGTACATGGCCACATCGAAGCTTTCGTTCTTCTCCAAATACGCCAGATAACCAAAGAGGGTTGATGAAGAAACGAGAAGGATTACTGTACCACAATAGCTGGCTCTGTTCTTCCGACGAACTAGTAATGGACCGAAGCCGTTATTCATTTCTTTGGAAAAGATGAATGCTTCACTGTACAACAAAGTCGTTCGGTTACGCTATACTAATAGTTATTTTGAATTGCTTTTAAATCCGAAGAACGAGTTAAAACAGTAGTCTTTTCACTTAGTATCCATGACAGTTTAGAGTACTTCCGTCAGCGTCTGAGCGTTTTCAGTACCGCCATTTGCAGTTGAGCTTGCAGCTTGCGTTAATTAAGACGTTGTTTCATCGTTTGAAACTCTGCGTTCATTGGACCGCAACGTAGTGTTTCCAAGGGCACAACGTGACGGAGCTTTGACAGGGTTTCAATTAGTGATTAATTTGTTATTCGCGATCGTGGCGAGTAGATATTATAAAAAAATGTCTAGTAAACGATTTAGCAAGGCCAGACGGACAAATAATGTTGGGAAAGCTCTATCATGACCTAAGGAGAAGCATTATTGATAAGATATCGGAAAACGGTAGAGAAAGAGCAACGGCGACCGTTATAACAAATTAATCACTAATTGAAACCCTGTCAAAGCTCCGTAGCAACGTCACGTTGTGCCCTTGGAAACACTACGTTGCGGTCCAATGAACGCAGAGTTTCAAACGATGAAACAACGTCTTAATTAACGCAAGCTGCAAGCTCAACTGCAAATGGCGGTAATTCTGTTCCAAGAATTTGGGGATGTCCCTTCGGGGAGTAGGGCTCGGGCTGTGCGGGTTGTCAGTTGACATTTCATAATTTGGAAAATGTTCCCGTATATTTTATTTATTTATTGCTTTCTTTTGTGGCCCGAACATCCCCTAAATCTAAAGTATTCTTGGAATTGTAAACGAAAACAAATCGCAGCTTTTTATAAAAGTAAATTTAACTTATAGTTCCAGCGAGTTATTAGGACTGCAAGACAGGCTAATAAAACTGTCACTTCAATTAGCGGAAGCGACGAACGAATCGTCTACGGTCTCGCTCTACTGGTTTGAGTAGGGGTAGTACTTCTAAACTCATATATAATAATTCACGACAAAAATTCAAAAGAAATTAAACTTTAATTATGTCTTTGTAAATAGCTTGCGCCACCGCAGACGTCGACTGCGCATGGTGTACCCGCATACAATGCTCCCATACGAGATTAGATTAGCAATTTATAACATACTTCGCACCAGGGCGTCCATAAGATATCTTATAGACGCCCTGCTTCGCACACAATACACAATTTATAGGTAATTTTATTGACAGCCACCTTATCCTGTGCCTGCTACCCAGGCTATGGCGACAGGCTTTGAGAGAGGCAAGTCTTGTACATATTCAGTAATATATTATATACATTAATTAATCACTCATTGTGTAGTTCCAAAATATATCCATAATCTCCCTCCCGATCGCACTTGAAAATCCCAGGGGAATGGCGTGTTTGACACCAAGGTGGGTCAATGGTTGCAGTTATTTGCAACACACTTTCACCAACTGAATGTTTGGAAGTTCGATTGTACTAGCTTATGGCTAGAGACCTAATAAGCCTCATTTTTCGAGTTAAAATAAAGCTTTATTGTATTGTACTGTACTGTACTGTACTGTACTGTACTGTACTGTACTGTACTGTACTGTACTGTACTGTACTGTACTGTACTGTACTGTACTGTACTGTACTGTACTGTACTGTACTGTACTGTACTGTACTGTACTGTACTGTACTGTACTGTACTGTACTGTACTGTACTGTACTGTACTGTACTGTACTGTACTGTACTGTACTGTACTGTACTGTACTGTACTGTACTGTACTGTACTGTACTGTACTGTACTGTACTGTACTGTACTGTACTGTACTGTACTGTACTGTACTGTACTGTACTGTACTGTACTGTACTGTACTGTACTGTACTGTACTGTACTGTACTGTACTGTACTGTACTGTACTGTACTGTACTGTACTGTACTGTACTGTACTGTACTGTACTGTACTGTACTGTACTGTACTGTACTGTACTGTACTGTACTGTACTGTACTGTACTGTACTGTACTGTACTGTACTGTACTGTACTGTACTGTACTGTACTGTACTGTACTGTACTGTACTGTACTGTACTGTACTGTACTGTACTGTACTGTACTGTACTGTACTGTACTGTACTGTACTGTACTGTACTGTACTGTACTGTGCTGTGCTGTGCTGTGCTGTGCTGTGCTGTACTGTACTGTACTGTACTGTACTGTACTGTGAAGAAATATATAGGTCCAGCAATTTTGTGTGAAATCGACCCTGATCAATTTGGAGCGATACCAAAATCCTCAACTACATTGGCAGTTATTTCTATGTTTCACAAATGGGCGCAGTCAACCGACGGAACCGGCGCTGCTGTCAGAGTCGTACTTTTTGATTATAAAAAGGCCTTTGACCTCATTGACCACCGTATACTTGTTGAAAAGATTTCTAGTTTACCTATTCCAGGAGCAATAGCACGTTGGACAATTGATTTTTTGATGAACCGAAAGCAGAGAGTCAAACTTTCCAATGATTGCCTCTCTGAGTGGGGAGAAGTTCCATCAGGCGTCCCCCAGGGCACAAAACTTGGGCCTTGGTTGTTTCTTCTAATGATAAACGATCTCAAAATCTCTGATGTTTCTACATGGAAGTATGTCGACGATACGACCGTTGCTGAAGTCGTTCATAAAGGGGAAAGTAGTCACGCTCAGGACGCTGTTGTCACTGTAGAAGAGTGGTCAAGTGTTAATAGGCTCCACCTTAATGCTGATAAATGTAAAGAACTTATAATTGACTTTAAGTCCAGTAAACAGAACTTTAATCCTGTGACGGTTAATGGGAAAAATCTACCCGTTGTTAAAAATGCCAAGATATTAGGCCTCGTCATTTCAAGTACCCTTCAATGGAATGAGCACATCAACGAAATTATAAAGAAGGCAAATAAGCGCTTTTACTTTATTATATTATTAAAGCGTGCTAATGTAAGTGCTAAAGACATTGTGAATTTTTATTGTACAGTTATCAGGCCTATCTTGGAATATTGCGCACAGGTTTTTCATCATTCACTCCCGAGGTTCTTGTCTGATGATCTTGAAGTTGTACAGAAACGTGCGTTAAAAATCATCTCGCCTGGAGAATCATATAATCAAATATTAGATCATTTTAATATCCCCACATTGTTTCAAAGACGTGAAGAAATGTGTTCCAAACTTTTTAACAATATTATTAACGATCCATCGCATAAACTATACCATTTATTACCTCCTAAACATGAGGCTATGCACGATCTTAGAAGTAACAGAATGTTTAATATGTTTCAAATAAATACGAACAGATTTCAAAATACATTTATTCCTGCCATGTGCAATAGTTTAGTTTAGTTTACATTAGTTTAGTTTAAATTCTATTGTTAATGTTTCTTATACATTTGTAAATATTGTAAAGTATGTATCACTTTTAATTAATTAACATTTTAAACTGTAAATCACGCAATTCAGCCATATGTGCTGCGATGTGAATTTTTAATTAAACTATCTATCTATCTATCTACTGTACTGTACTGTACTGTACTGTACTGTACTGTACTGTACTGTACTGTACTGTACTGTACTGTACTGTACTGTACTGTACTGTACTGTACTGTACTGTACTGTACTGTACTGTACTGGAAGTTCGTAGTTCGTTTTGAAGTACGCATTTGATTGGCTGCCAGAAACCAAGCAACCAATCAAATGAGTAGTTCAAAATAAGACAATAAGTCTGTGAACTACGTAACAAACCTGAAAAGTATGTTCATGCAAATTAATGTAATGGCTTCTGAATGGCTAATGAAAATCCGGGGGGTACTAGACAAGTTGCCTTATGGTTATGGGTATTTTCGGGAACTACTAATTCTCCATCATTCAATTTTCACCATTCTTGTTCTTGTCCATCTTCATCATCTTCTTCTTCGTCATCTGACAGTTTCGTAAATCTATTCATTCTCTCCAGTGCTTTTTTCAAAAACTCCGCACCATCAGGTGAGAGGTCACTGGGTTTATCATCGTTGACAACTCGCCGAAGTTTCACGCTTTGAATAGCCCGAGTGAGATCATTGCCTGAGGGGAAAGCTTTCTGTTTAGCTGTCGCGGGCATTGAAGATGTTTTTTTCTTTAGCCTACCTCGAGCTAGCAATATAGCGTCCAAGTTCACTGTCTCTTCGGATAAGGAGCTTGGTTGATTGAGCATGGCTGAACTACTTGTGTCGTTTAAATTCTGCCTCTGTCCTCGAATAGCTTGTGCTAGACTTGTTGCACTGCTAGTCTCACCTGAACGTACTGGGGGAGGGATGGGTGGAGGGGGTGGTGGTGGTAGACCAGGAGGAGGGGGTGGAGGAACTGGAGGGATAAAGGTGGTAGATGGGAACACAATGGGTGATGAATTTTGAACTTCCTTCGGTGATTGCTCTGTACCAGGGGTGATTCTCTGAGCGTCAGGTGCTGTATCTCGACCGTTCTCTTTCTTGGAAGAGGGTAATACAGCTTGGCTTGCAGACGCTGTGTCTTTCTGAGCAATGGGTGATATTGGTGGGCTTAAAGATACAGAGATCCAACTAGAATCAGCAACGTTCTGTCCTTTCTTGCGTGTCGACGGTGGTTGATACCGGGGAGGCTTGACTACTTTAGGTTGAGCGTATTTCTAGGAAAAAAAACTTAACTTTAACCGAATTTGAAAAACACAAAAGCCAACAACTGACATGAATTAAACACTTTCTAGATACAGTACAACATTTTTTCTTTAATTCATATTCTCAGCTAAAAAATGTTTAAGCTCACAATTACTGTAGACGTCGCGCTACGCTGTAAGACGTTATGGCGTTACGCTACGGTATAAGACATTACACTACGTCGAAGGACGTCACGCTACGTTATAAGACATTACGCTACGTTATAAGACGTTACGCTATGTTATACGACGTTACGCTACATAAGACGTTACGCTACGTTATAAGACGTTACGCTACATTATAAGACGTTACGCTACGTTCTACGACATTACGGCTACGTTATAAGACATTACGCTACGTTATAAGATGTTACGCTGCGTTACAAGACGTTACGCTACGTTATAAGACGTTACGCTACGTTGTAAGACATTACGCTACATTGTAAGACGTTACGCTACATTGTAAGACGTTACGTTACGTTGTAAGACATTACGGCTACTTATAAGACGTTACGCTACGTTATAAGACGTTACGCTACGTTATAAGACATTACACTACGTTGTAAGACGTTACACTACGTTGTAAGACGTTACGCTACGTTATAAGACGTTACGCTACGTTGTAAGACGTTACGCTACGTTATAAGACGTTACGCTACGTTATAAGACGTCACGCTACGTTCTACGACATTACGCTACGTTATAAGACGTCACGCTACGTTCTACGACATTACGGCTACGTTATAAGACGTTACGCTACGTTATAAGAAGTTACGCTACGTTATAAGACGTTGCGCTACGTTATAAGACGTTGCGCTACGTTATAAGACGTTACACTACGTTATAAGAAGTTACGCTACGTTGTAAGACGTTGCGCTACGTTGTAAGACATTACGCTACATTGTAAGACGTTACGCTACATTGTAAGACGTTACGTTACGTTGTAAGACATTACGGCTACTTATAAGACGTTACGCTACGTTATAAGACGTTACGCTACGTTATAAGACATTACACTACGTTGTAAGACGTTACACTACGTTGTAAGACGTTACGCTACGTTATAAGACGTAACGCTACATTGTAAGACGTTACGCTACCGTTATAAGACGTCACGCTACGTTATAAGACGTTACGCTAAGTTATAAGACATTACGCTACGTTATAAGACATTACGCTACATTGTAAGACGTTACGTTACGTTGTAAGACGTTTACCTACTCGTTGTAAGACATAATTACGCTGTGACTTGTGTTATAAGACATTACGCTATGTTATAGGACATTACGTTACGTTATAAGATGTTAAACTACGTTATAAGACATTACGCTAGGTTGTAAGACGTTTTGCCATGTTATCAAGGTGAAACACGTTATAAGACTAGCCTCCTCCGCAGGCAACTCGGGAGGCTGGGACTGAGGAAAAATATTATTAACTTCTTATTAACCGAACGCGAGGTTTTTACAGAGAAATATCGGACCGAGGTCTTTTTGGTACAGACCGAGCCCGTAGGGCGAGGTTTGTACACAAAGACCGAGGTCTGATATTTCTCTGTAAAGACCGAGCAAGCGAGGTTAATAAAAAGTTTATTATATGGCATTTTGAAACAACAAACCTTACATTTATACCTTGTCATGATACGTACTTTAGTCAGTTTCAGTGTGACCTCGAGCGTGTGACATAAACTCCTCGTTTTCAATGTTGTTGCTTTTGTTGTCATCGCGTTCGGACTCCTAAACCCGCTTCCAGATTGCTCTCGTCCTAATCATACATAATTTAGTCCTCAGGTTGTTGAATTCACAAAATTCTTGCGGTTTTCTTTCGTTGTTTAGTTGCAAACAACATGGCTGACAATATCCGTAATCGACCGGTCGATTACGGAAAATAATCGACCGGCACGTGACACGTCTCGGCCAATGAGAACACACGATTTCAACGGAAGTAACTTGTGCCATATAATAAAAGACGTTAGTGCTATCATGAAAAAACTTAGTACCTTCTTGTATTCTTTAAGACGTAAGAGCGTCTTCTGTCGTTCTTCAAGTCTTACGTCTTTCTTTTCTTGTTCTTCCCCACGGCGACGTTCAATTTTCTAACATAAAATGTATTAACAATGCTTTATCATTTTTTGGCCTTTATATCACCATAGTCAATCGAGATATGGTCTCGAAACTCAGCTAAAGTCTTTGGTCTATCTTTTTGT
>OZ036000.1:3476598-3569098 GCA_964035015.1 Corallium rubrum
ATTAATTATTAATTAATTAATTAATTAATTAATTAATCAATCAATCAATCAATCAATCAATCAATCAATCAGTCAGTCCGTCCGTCCATCCGTCCGTCCGTCCATCCGTCCATTCATCCATCCATCCATCAATCAATTAATTAATTAATTAATTAATTAATTAATTAATTAATTAATTAATTAATTAATTAAAAAAATAAATCAATCAACTAATCAATCAATCAATCAATTAATCAATCAATCAATTAATTTTTAATTAATTTTTAATTTGAAATTTAAAATTTAAATCAATCTTTTACTTAATCATTCTAAACGTAATTCTTTCTTTAGTATTTATTTCAAGTTAATGGGAAGTAAACATTGTTTTAAAAATATTTTAAAATTCAAACTGAATAGATAATACTTTCGATCGACCAAAGTAAAGTCATTTCAACAGATGGAAATAAGTCCGCAGTGAAGCCGTTTAAATAAAACAACCAGCGGTAATCTCGCAGGCTCACGTCCAATATGGCAGCAATTGGAAAGCACGTTTTAAAAAAGACATTGAAAAAATTATTATTTTAACGAAACAAGGTCTTATTTTTACTGCTTTTATGGCGTGTAAGATGTTATTAGAATACTCTAAAGCATAAGATGTTTCGTGTCAATCTCCAGGGAGTTCATTGTCGATATTTAGACCGACTGGTGCGAGCTAGTGTACCATTGCCAAGATCTGGTGCAGATGCTGTTCAGGTAGGAATTTAAACATTATCCATCGTATTTAACATTATTTACTGTTTTTATATTATCTGAAATATTACCTTTTCTAGTAGCCATGTTTTTAAAATATACAAAATGTCCAATCTATTGTTCTATATACGATTTTAAATCATTTAAAAAAACCCAACTATAATAAATTTGAAATTACGTTATGTAATAGTGCATGATATTACTGATATACTAAGATATATAGTGATTATTAAAATATTTTCTTATCGGATTAATTGATAGTTTAATAAGAAGTTAAAAACAACTGTCAATGTTTAGCTGGGGGTTGTAAGAATTTAAAAATTTAATGTGAGAACTGAAAATGAGTTGCACCATGCTAGCCTAGCATGGTTTTCCTTATAAGGCCTCTCAAACCTAGTTTTCTGTTCCTTAACAGCATGTATACCTCATTACAAGCTGTGATTTACACACTGTGATGTAATATATTATGATGTCATATGTTACAGTTTGCATACACAGAAAAATGTAATCTATTTGTTTTATACAATAAAAATTTTTGTGGCATGAAAAAAGAAAAACAAAGTGTGCTGTCGTGGATTTGATGCCATCTGTGTGTGCGTTCTTTAATAGATCACAGTCCGTGATCAATCAAAATGTATTTATAAAATAACAGGTATGCTACGCACGCTCTGATTGGACGAGAGCCATTTTCACTCAGAGTACAGAGACACGTTTGACGTCATTTTCATTTTATATTGTACAACGCATGCTGTGTTTGGTTAAATCTCACGTAATCACTGGCGTATTTATTTGATTACGCCATCATTCGTCAGCTGAGTCTCGGTCACTTTGGTGGCTTCTCCTTGGTTTTTTACCTCGTAAAACGGTTAGTTATTTTATAAAACAAATAGAAAATCGCTTGCGTGTCTCTGTACTGTGATACAAACACGAATGATGCAATTTCAACTGGAAAAAAATGTGTGAAAACACTCGGCTTCACCTTGTGTTTCCACTACTAAGGCATTTTTTCCAGTTGAAATCACGTCATTCATGTTTGTATCACAGTGCAGAGACACGCAAGCGATTTTCTATTTGTTAAATAGAAGTCATGCACAATAAAATAATAGACTACTTTCCTGCTGGAAAAAATGAAGTTCACTACAACTACAGCTTCTATATATACATGTATTCTAAAAACAGTAGTCAAAAATGATTTTGTTTCTTAAAATCGTAGTTTGCTGCAGTAGTGGACTACAACTAGATTGCTATGACCCACTTTTGGATAATTGCCATTCTATATCATGTGAGTGGGTTAGTTTAATTCCTATTTTTATTGTTTAAAATATAGCAAAATGCTCGGCATCTCTCTGCAAACAGAGCACCAAAACAGAAAGGACTGCTGGGAAAATTTGTTGATAATCTCAAAGAAGGATTTCAACGAGATAAGGAAATGCAAGTAAGAAAAGATTATATAAGCAATAAAGAAATATAAAATAAAGATATTACCATTGTCTCTGCACTACTATAAAAGTCCCTGTTATAAATATAAACAGTACAGTATAGTATATAATCAGTACAGTACCGCTTGGAAGTATTGAAGCATTTGACCGCATGCAAATTTCGGGCATACCGCGTCTGATGGACGCGGTCACTTTCGGTCAGGACGCATGCTTGCCGCGGTCAGCTTGCGGTTTGACCGTACTTTGATCGCGGTCGACTGTGGCCGCGTCCAGAAACCACATGCGGTTAAACATCTGTTGTGTAATATGAACTTTTGGCCGCCTGTCAATATCTGATAATCTGTGATAAGGTAATATTTGCGAAACTTATTTAGGATGTTTGTGTTGTGTTGTGTTGTGTTGTGTTGTGTTGTGTTGTGTTGTGTTGTGTTGTGTTGTATTAGTAATGATCATGGAAATGACAAAGGTACTAAAACTCTGACATGTACAGTATCTACAGTATTTGGTGAGCTAGCACACTGGAGCTGCTGTATTTTAATCGCGGATATTTAGTTTCGGATTAATTGCTGGTTGGAAAGCTACGTCAATATGAGACAACAGCGTATATAAGTATCAATCATCAATATGACATTAGCCATTCAACACTAGACATCATTCAAAGAGTTCACTTTGAACTAAACAAAATGCAAGAAATTATACAAGAAGACGTTTGTGGAAACTCGAAGGGCGAAATTTTTCACGCGAAGTGACATTTCTGTTGTTGAAATTGAAAAGCTTTGATTAGGTTTCTGATTATATGTTACATGAAACCGAAATTGATGGTAATTGGTATTGCATGCCTCCAATTGACATGCAGGCATAAAGCTTGCGGGAAGTTTTGACCAGGGAGCCGTATTGGCAATTCTTTCACGCTAAGACTTTATTTTCGAACTAGAAGTAAAAGCAAATCACCAACATAGTTCCCTGGGGGGCGAGTTAAAACCTATTTGTATGGACGTTGCTAATATGCATGTTAAGTTTTCAATAATATTTCAAAAAACATAGCCATAGGATTAGACAGAAATAACCAAAATCGAACATACTACCATTTCCTGTTATTTTTGCTTTCGCACGCATCATTGCTTTGTGAAATTATAGTTCAAGTAAAAAAATGACACTTGGTATAGAACTGCCTGGTTCTTTCAAAACTGAAATTTCATAACCTGCTACTTACTGAGAGTTATGATTTTATAGCATACAGAATAACAGCTGCATGTGCCTTGTTTACATGGCTCCATGATAGTCTTGTAAACGTCTGTCATATGTGGCGTCGCTGCGTCCCCATGCATGCAGAGTTTTTGTTGCTTTGGGAATAAAGGAGAGTGAAGAAGAGGCATATATTGTTATGCACAACACTGATTATGTATTTAAAAAAATGAGTGACTGATGGACAATGTTTTAATATTGTTTCCAACTATATTCCTTTTACCCGCCAACAAATTGACAGACTTGAGATCCGCTCTTAACTGTGCAGGTCGCCTCATCCTGCAGGCGTGCGAAATGGTCTTGACATGATTGTGAATGGATTAATCCGTTCAAATTTTATATCTATATGAATCGAACTGCTGATTTATATATATATATATATATATATATATATATATATATATATATATATATATATATATATATATATATATATGAATCGTGCTGTAGACCTTAGGCCAAACGTTCTCTCCCGTTTAGTATATTGGACGTTTGCAACACTCGTCAAGAAAACATGAAAACCTCGAACTGTTGCAAGTTTTCTCCGCCCACTTGTGACTTGTCATGTTTCAAATTATCAATGTAACAAGTTTGGTTTAAATCACAGATGTTGAGCTTGATTTTATTATTTACAGCACAAACGTTAGACCTAGACAATATTTTATGCTGAACAGAAGTTTGTCGACTGTTGGCGATTCTACCGGCGGTAAGCCCAGACAAATATATACTTTGTGGGAAGTAAACTGTTGAAATTTGAAACATGACAAGTGGGCGGAGAAAACTTAAATAGTTTGGTTTGAGGCGGTCAGAGCACATATTTTATTGAGTTTGAGTTTTGGTCGAGGGTCGAGTGTCGAGCAGGGTTGCTAGATTGGCTTTTTCGAAGCCAAATATCTCGAATTTGGCTTTTTTTTTTTTTTGATTGGCTTGGGGAAAAAGTTTTGGCCTTTTGGCCTTTTTTTGGCTTTTTAAATTATTCAAAGGAAGTTTCTAAAAATACGTGTGTACGAAGTTAAGTATTGTTGCACGAGCTTGCTTGAGAAAGAGGATCATCCAGTTTTATTTCTGGCCAATCAGGATGCATAATTTTTAACCAATCACGAAGTCGAGAATGCGACCAATGAAACCCTTAGGCTATACTTGTCTTGGGGTTGGAGCTACTGAACGCTCTAGTCAGAATTCGCAGCAAGTTGTATTTTAGCGAGAAATGCTGTGTGAATATAGTTGTAACCACGCGCATGCTTGAGCTATTTAACGCTAAGCAAATGTATGAATGCCCTGACTCCTAGCAAAAAGTTACGCAGCCAAAACAAATAAATTAGAGAACTTTGTCGAAAGTCCAAAACTCGAGTGATGGACCGTGGACGGTGTAATTTTTATTTGTATTATATTTATATTCAATATAAACTTGTGTAATTTTATATTATGTAATTTGGTAAATTGACTATATAGTTGCGTGAACATAGGAAGAACATTTGTTTTTGAACGTTTGAATTAAATCAGTTCATGAGTCATGACACTTATATTTGCGTTTTGTTACTGATAATTGAAGACTTTTTAATTAAAGTAATATGTAATATGTATATAATTTAGAATCTAAATTTTAGATCGTTATATTATATATTGTACAAAGTTTAGTATATGAAAATAATAAACCTCGCAGAATATTTGGCTTTTTTTTTGGCTTAATTACCAAAACATTGAGTAAGTTTGGCTTTTTTTGGCTTTTTCTCAATTGTAATTATTTGGCCTATTTTGGCTTTTTTTCAAATGGTTTTTGGCCTTGAGCATGCGCAGCAGTCTAGCAACCCTGGTGTCGAGGGTAGTTGGTCGAGGGTCGAGGGTAGTAGGTCGAGGGTTGTGAAACACGCTAAAATTATTTTTGAAATGTAATAAATAAGAATTATAGTTATTTTGTCTTATTTTGTGTTAAGCGCAAGGGGCGATTAATCAGATTATGTTTGCCCTGAGGTGTACAAATATCTTTCATTATTAATATAACTTCCTGTCGCGACATTTACGCAAAGCCAAAGTGAATGATGCTTCAGTGTTTTGGAAGACTTCTCAAAAGGTTTTACTCAACTTAATACTGGCCTATATGTTGATTATCACTTACAAAAATAGCACGGAGTTTGTTATGCATACCTGTATTTACGCACATAATTTCCTTCTAGTGGCTCAAAAACTTCAACATAGGCTACATAAAAACTGGGGCGGAAGTTTTTGGGTTTTTTTCATAAAGACGTTCGATTCGCGCAGCAAAGTGTTTACTCGGGACAGACATCGCATTACTTCTTCGTGTATTATCTATGCATTCCTTTACCGCGTCCATCAACATTTCGCAAGCGGTATGAGCAATTTGAAGCGACAAATATAGCCAAATCTCCGCACTATTTTTGTAAGTGATAACAGAGTTGCATATACCTAATGCTCATTAAATTTCGACGCTGGAAATAGGCCGTAATATACAAATTCCTGGTTGCCAGTATTAAGTTGAGTAAAACCTTTTGAGAAGTCTTCCAAAACATTGAAGCATCATTCACTTTGGCTTTGCGTAAATGTCGCGACAGGAAGTTATATTAATAATGAAAGATATTTGTACACCTCAGGGGTAACATAATCTGCGGGTTAATCGCCCCTTGCGCTTAACACAAAATAAGACAAAATAACTATAACTCTTATTTATTACATTTCAAAAATAATTTTAGCGTGTTTTCTACTACCCTCGACCCTCGACCAACTACCCTCGACACTCGACCCTCGGCCAAACCCAAACTCTATTTTTTTGAGTGTTCACGCTTCGGATGCAAACGACGGTACAGTGCGCATAGTTTATTTGAAGATTGATTAAATTGTCATGAGTCACGCTAGCCTGCGTGCCGACGCTTGTAATCACCGAAAATACAAGTTATAGATAACTTTATAAAAAACGTTGTAAAACTTCTCGTGGCTGTGTTATGCAATATTCTTGTCTTCAGATTAAAAACAGATGGCCAGGAGCTACAGTATGCTAACAAGATTGATAACCTCTTAATCCCCTGGCATAATTTTGTCTGCGGGGCAGATTGAAAGTTGAGTCAAAGAACTCAATCTTTTTTTTTGCTTGATTGATTATTGACCCATCTTCGAAGTATGCGTTTATACTATTAAACAATGTACTGAGCTTGATTGAATCAATAAACAGAAGACACAGATTCGCAACGCAAATGAGAGTATATTTGTGGTCTCTTGAATCTGATTTTGCTTTTCGCCTTGCATCTGGCCATGGTTTGCGTTGTCTATCGCCAGTATGTCAACAAGTTATCATCTTTGTCTTGTGAGCAATAAATACATACAGTAAGTCTATTATCTTTATGTTTAGGAGGCACTTAGGAAAAGACGCGGTTTGTCAAGGACGCGTCTTCGTTCAATTAAGGACGCGCTTCGACCGCGTCTTCGTTCTGGCAGGAGCGCGGTCTGGTCGCAATAGAACGCGGGAAATTTGCGGTCGACCTCGTCCAGTGCACGCGAGAAACCCGCGTCCAGTGCTTCAATACATTTAAGCGGTACTGTATGTTAATTATACAGTACAGTACAATGTAAAATATATATTTTATTTGTGCAGAAAAACATAAAAAAGTTTCAAGAAGAGGCAGAGAAGTTTGAGGAATCATCAGCTTTTAAGACAGCAAAAAAACAATTTGGAGTTCTCAGTGCTGTCAAGGTAAGCAAAGTTGTCCCCCCCCCCCCACCACCACCCACCCCAGAATTAGGGAAATATACATGTACACTATTGTCAGTGTACTGTATTGTGTCGCATGTGCAATTATTATTTTTATATTTTTTCAAGGAACGAACAAGTGAAGGAGTTACTAAATTATCGTCAACACTCAAGGATGGTGGAGAGCAACTAAGTGAGAAAGCATCAAAGGTACTGTACACTTTGGTTAATTTGTTTTAATCCCTTCCTGTGAGAGCTAGCTAAAACAGCCAGATTATCAAAGGGAGTACCCTCAGACATCCTAGGTGGCATTATGGGTTGAGGTTGTTATTGACAGTAGATTGTGGAACTGATTATGCTGTGGCATTTGGCAATGAGCAAGACTCAGGAAATTCAGGGGCCAGTGAGACACCTCTTCATGTAGTTTGTGCTCTACAGTATCTACCGTATACAGGTCCCCACGCAATGCAGATGAACTGTGTGAGCTTGACAAACAAACAATCCAAGTAGTTTTTTGTACATTACACGGAATATGTGTGTATATACAGTTATTTTGTTAAAACTTGTGTTTTATTTTTGAATAAGGTTGTTGAAGAGATAAAATTGAGTGAAACATTTAAGAGAGGCCAGCAAGTTTCTGAAGAAGTAAGTTAAATAAATAACATGACATTTAGTGTGAGAGAATGTAAGATTAGGTGATTTATATTTTTATTTATAATTTCTGGCCTTATTTTATTCTAACAGCTTAGTAAATCTGCCCAAGAAACATTCTCCAAAGTTAAAGAACATGGTGAAGAACTGGGGAAGACAGAAACTTTGAAAACTGTATCTATGGTATGGTGAATCATCATTAATTATTATAATCACCACAGATTATCATCATCATTATTGCAATTATCATCATCACCATCATTACTAGCGCAATCATCAACCATACCATTGCTCTCTCCTCCACAGAGGTTTCTGTGAGGATTCTTAGGCTGAGCTGAGGAAGAAATCTCAGATATGTTCTGACAGTGGTTTCTTCCTCAGCCTCAAAATCCTCTTGGAAATCTCTGTGGAGAATTAAAGAAATACCAAATGGTTTTCTGTGTTTGAACACTCTGATCCGAACACGCAGGAAATTGTGAGACTGGAGAAAAGCGTAACAAAACATGAGTCCTAGGTGAGTGTTTTTAGCTTTTTGAAAGTCGAGCAATTTCCCAAGTTTTTGGATAAGAGTCTCCAAACACGGAAAAAACTATTTGGTATTTCTTTAATAAAATAATCACAAGTGAATATGATATGCTGTCCGACATTTTCAAAAAATCGTTTTGGTGGGAATTTTCCATGTTTGGATACTCTGATCCAAACACAGAAATTGACCAATCAGGGCTTGTGTAGTATACATGTTATTTTATAAATACCATTGTCATCTTTATAAGGACCACCATCTGACATCATGGTATACATTACTATCTTCATGATTATTAATTATTATTTTTATCATTGTCACATCAAAGTTTCCTTCATGCCTTCATTTATGAATAATAAAAATAGGTGCACACTGTGTACAAATCTAAAAACAGGTGCACACTGTGTACATGCTTCTACAAGTTTAAAGGTGCTGTGACGCGTTACAGGGTTCAATTTTTTTGTGAAGCTGCAATGGATTGTCAACCAAAGACAGCAAGACAAGTTTTTACGAGTAGTATTACATTGTACGTGTATTTTTCATGATGTCTTACACTACTAAAGTCAACCGAAAAATTTCGGCTGACTCGAGCGGGATTTGAACTCGCACCTTCGGGATTCCGGTCCGCCGCTCTACCTGTTGAGCTATCGAGCCGCACAGGGATTGGAGGCAATTTTCTCACTGTGCGGCTCGATAGCTCAACAGGTAGAGCGGCGGACCGGAATCCCGAAGGTGCGAGTTCAAATCCCGCTCGAGTCAGCCGAAATTTTTCGGTTGACTTTAGCAGTGTAAGACATCATGAAAAATTTTCTCATGTTTCTGAGGATGATTCTGTAATTGTACGTGTATGGTTCCCGAAATTTGTCACGTAACGTTGTCAAGAGAGATCTGGGGATGAGATCAGTCGTAACTGTTACTGATGCTGCCAAAATTTGTTAATACATTTTTTAAAAATATTAATTTTAGGGGTTAAAGACAGTCAAAGAAGAATTGTTTGATCCTATTGCTGACAAATCTAAACCATACCAAAGGCCTGGTAAGTTTATAAACCACTTTCTGAACATTTCCAAAAATGTCAACTATGATATACTGTACATGTACACTGTATATAGTTTTGTTTTAAAGCTGAACTTTGACAAGCTTTGCTAGCTACAGTATAACCATTGCTTCTAACAGCTAGCCTTAGTAAAGACAAACTATATAGTGAAAGAATGAAAGGCAACTGCTGATTTCAAAGACCTTTGATTTGCTGTCAGATATATGTACAGTATTTTAAGGCAAGCAGTATATTATAAAATTGTCGTTTTATCAAGATCACATTTTTTTTAGAAACGCTTCGAAGAAGGACTGATGCAAAGAGAGAAAGTGAAATTAAAATGAAAGAGAAAAGAATTGAAGCAAATGAGTAAGTCGATTAATAAGATGTCAGCACTGCTGTAATATTTTTAAAAATTTTATTAATACTTCTCAAATCATCAATAATTCATGAACCAAAAACAAAGGAAATCAGTGCCCAGACGGAGGTTTTGATATTGGAGGAAGACATAAATTAAGCCAACTTTCGCCTCGATTTCCTCTTAAATTACTGATTTGTTTGAGAAACTAATATCACACACTCGGAAGAGTGTTTCATCAGAATTCCAAACACCTCGAAATTTGTTCAAAAACCTCGGTTTCGCCTCTGTTTTCAACAACAGTCTCGGTGTTTGGAAATCCTGATGAAACACTCCTCCTCTTTTGTTTTACCATTTGAAAACTACTGTACAGATATATCTTTTCATATTTTTGAGTTTCTAAATATGTAGCTCATTACAGTCAAAATGGAAATACCTTCGCACTTCCTCTTCTATAGTTTGTTGTGTATTACTGTATTTCTGTAGTCGCTACTGAAGTGTGAGGAAAGTCTAGCGATAAAAGTCACCAATTCTTGATGTATATTCATCTGTTGGTATCAATTTGAGATAAACATCCATTGTATTATGACTAAATGCCATTTAAAGCTAAAGAGAAAGTTTTGACTGTAACTCATTGCTGCCTAGGATGTCTGAGAGTTCTCCCTTTCACAACTAAAATCATCTGGCGTTCGACAGAGTAAAACAATAATGGGTTAATAAATTATTGAATGATTTATTTCCTTTTCAGAGATGCAACTGGTGTCGTTCTGCACAAGGACTCATTATGGTACCAGCAGTGGAAGAACTTCAAAGACAATAATTCAGTAGTGAATGGTGACTAAGACTTGCTTTACTGGCTTTTAAAGAAATTATAAAACTTAGAATCAAACCATTCTGTTTCTTCTTTTGCTAGGTTTATTTGATTTAAAAATGAAATATGATGAAAGTGACAACCTGTTCGTACGAGCTACAAGAACTGTGACGGATAAACTTGGAGATATATTCCGTAAGTAACTGTAATAAAACTAACTGTAATAACTAACTAACTAACTAACTAACTAACTAACTAACTAACTAACTAACTAACTAACTAACTAGCTAACTAACTAACTAACTAACTAACTAACTAACTAACTAACTAACTAACTAACTAACTAACTAACTAACTAACTAACTAACTAACTAACTAACTAACTAACTAACTAACTAACTAACTAACTAACTAACTAACTAACTAACTAACTATTTTAACTAACTAACTAACTAACCAACCAACCAACCAACCAGTCAACCAACTAACCAGTCAACCAACTAACCAGTCAACCAACCAACCAACCAACCAATCAACCAACCAATGCATCAACCAACCAACCAACCAACCAACCAACCAACCAACCAACCAACCAACCAACCAACCAACCAACCAACCAACCAACCAACCAACCAACGAATGAACAAATACATCGACCAACCAACTGAATTAATTAATTCATGATTTATGTTTGTTTTTTCTTAGAGGATGTTTTTTCACAGTCTGAAATGGCAAAAACTTTGGCTGAAATTACGAAGATTGATCCAAGTTTTAACAAGGAAAGTTTTCTCCATGAATGTGAATATGAAATAATTCCAACAGTATTACAGGTGAGCTTACTGTATGTCCACTTTGTACAGAATTATACTTTCCATTACTACCTAGGCTGTCTGGAGGTTCTCCATTTGAAGAGTAAAATCATCTGGCATTAGACAGTAAGAGTTATTTTTTAGCTAATCAGGTTGGTTGGTTGGTTGGTTGGTTGGTTGGTTGGTTGATTGGTTGATTGGTTGGTTGGTTGGTTATTTGGTTGGTTATTTGGTTGGTTATTTGGTTGGTTGGTTGGTTGGTTGGTTGGTTGGTTGGTTGGTTGGTTGGTTGGTTGACTGGTTGGTTGGTTGGTTGGTTGGTTGGTTGGTTGGTTGGTTGGTTGGTTGGTTGGTTGGTTGGTTGACTGTTTGGTTGGTTGGTTGACTGGTTGGTTGGTTGGTTGGTTGGTTGGTTGGTTGGTTGGTTGGTTGGTTGGTTGGTTGGTTGGTTGGTTGACTGTTTGGTTGGTTGGTTGGTTGACTGGTTGGTTGGTTGGTTGGTTGGTTGGTTGACTGGTTGGTTTGGTTGGTTGGTTGGTTGACTGGTTGGTTGGTTGGTTGGTTATTTGGTTGGTTATTTGGTTGGTTGGTTGGTTGGTTGGTTGGTTGGTTGGTTGGTTGGTTGGTTGGTTGGTTGGTTGGTTGGTTGGTTGGTTGGTTGGTTGACTGGTTGGTTTGGTTGGTTGGTTGACTGGTTGGTTTGGTTGGTTGGTTGACTGGTTGGTTGGTTGGTTGGTTGGTTGGTTGGTTGGTTGGTTGGTTGGTTGGTTGGTTGGTTGGTTGACTGGTTGGTTGGTTGGTTGGTTGGTTGGTTTGGTTGGTTGGTTGGTTGGTTGGTTGGTTGGTTGGTTGGTTGGTTGGTTGGTTGGTTGGTTGGTTGGTTGGTTGGTTGGTTGGTTGACTGGTTGACTGGTTGACTGGTTGGTTGGTTGGTTGACTGGTTGACTGGTTGGTTGGTTGGTTGACTGGTTGGTTGGTTGGTTGGTTGGTTGGTTGGTTGGTTGGTTGGTTTGGTTGGTTGGTTTGGTTGGTTGGTTTGGTTGGTTGGTTGGTTGGTTGGTTGGTTGGTTGGTTGGTTGGTTGGTTGGTTGGTTGGTTGGTTGGTTGGTTGGTTGGTTTGGTTGGTTGGTTGGTTGGTTTGGTTGGTTGGTTGGTTGGTTGGTTGGTTGGTTGGTTGGTTGGTTGGTTGGTTGGTTGTTTGGTTGGTTAACTACCGTACATGTGTGTTGAGTTGAAAACAATATTGGCTACTGGAGAATTTGGTTTCTATATTGAAAATAATTTCTTTATTTTTCTTTAAAGGCCTACATTAATGGAGATATAGAGCTTTTACAAGATTGGTGCCATGAGAGGGTAGGGCATGTAGCTATATGATTTTACCAAGACTCTACAATTTAAAAAAACAAGTGTTTTTTTCATGCACTATTTAAAGTTTATTATCATATGCCATGTTTCAGACCTACAGTATCCTGTCGGCACAGATTGAACAAAACAGAGCTGCTGGATTGAAATTAGACACGAAAATATTAGATATAAGAGACGTTGATGTAAGTGAAAATGTTGTAGAAATTGTACAGTACAAATTCTATTTAAAAGAAGCATTTATTTAGTCTTATTTTGGGGTATTACTTTGTGTGTTTTTTAGCTCGTTATGGCAAAAATCATGGAACAAGGTCCTGTTTTGATTTTAACATTTGCAGCCCAACAAATAATGTGTGCTGTCGATTCAAAAGGCAAAGTAGTCGAGGGAGGAGAAGTATGTTTATATTGAAGACTAACTTTTGAAACTATAAAACAATTTATATTTAAGCATTGTTCAGTTGTAGTTTGAAAAAATATTAACAAGATAATATCGCTATAAGTACATTGATATATAAAGTAGCTTGATAGAAAAGTTATGAAATTTTTTGGCCAGGCCGTTAATTTACCGTAACGTCTTATACCGACGTAGCGTAACGTCTTACACGGTAGCATAACGTTTTACAACGTAGCGTAACGTCTTATAACATAGCGTAACATCTTACACGTAGCATAAGGTTTTACAACGTAGCGTAACGTCTTATAACATAGCGTGACGTCTTACACGTAGCATAACGTTTTACAACGTAGCGTAACGTCTTATAACATAGCGTAATGTCTTGCAACGTAGCGGAACATTTTCATATAGCGTAGTGGAACATCTTACAACATGACAGAACGTTTTATGGCGTAGCGTAATGTCTTACAACGTAGTCTAACGTCTTAAAACGTAGCGCAACGTCTCACAGTACAATGTAGCATAACGTCTTACAACGTAACGTCTTACAATCGGTAGCCTAACGTCTTAAAGCGTAGCGCAACGTCTTACAGCACAATGTAGCATAATAATAATAATAAACTTTATTTCATGACGGTAAATAACATTATTACTCAAGAGAGTATTCTTCCTAATGGCCCTCTAACTAAATATAAGGAAAGGCGGTAAATAAATAAATATTTTAACAAATAATAAAAATAAGAAGGTTCAACAACATGCATGCATTAATGCATGCATGTTATTGAACATTCCTACTTTACAACTAACTAAATACAATAAAATACCCTAAGAGTAACAGGTACATTCAACAAGATGTTTGCAACAAAAACATGAAAATTGTTCTAAATGGTCAACTTTATAATTCAGTTGGAGGAAAAATTGTTTCAGTTTAGATTTGTAGGATATTACAGTGAAATCATTAATATTTTTCAACTCAGTAGGCAATGAATTAAAAAGCATTGCTCCACTGTATGAGAGTTTTGATTTGGCTAATTCAGACTTTACTTTCGGTAGCTTTAAATCAGTGGAAGATGATCTCGTATCAACTTTATGTGCATCTCGGGAAAATGTGAACAGATTACGAACTTCAACAGGCATTGACGTTCGCAAACAGTTGAATACGAGTAGTAACTTTCTCATTTTAATAAGATTTTGGATAGGAATCCATTTTAATTTACGGAACAAGGCGACAGAGGGAGTCTCAATGCCTACATTCAGAATCAAACGAGCTGCTCGTTTTTGTAGTTTTAAAAGATCATTGATTAACTCCATCCGCGCATTGCCCCATATCGTACAACAATATAAAAAATGTGGATGTATCAAAGCATAGTAGAATTTAGTTCTTGAACTTGTAGATAGGCAATCTCGAATACGTTTGAATAAGTATAGCCTTGAAGCATAGTCAATCGAGATATGGTCTGGAAACTCGGCAAACTTCAAAGCGCCTATAATGAGCTGGGATTTTATGTTGAACCGTACCTTACACCGTGCACATCCTTTGTTTTAGGTTTATTAATATTTAAATAGCACGGTTGAGTGATTGAACTGAAACGTTGCTATTGGACAATTCGTTCATTATACTAAAATACAATGTGTTCAGTGACGGTGCACCGTGCACAAAAATGCATAAAGGCGAACAAAAAGATAGACCAAAGACTTTAGCTGAGTTTCCAGACCATATCTCGATTGACTATGCTTGAAGTGACTATATTATGAACAATGTCAATTTGATTATCCCATTTTAGATTACTATCAAAGGTGATTCCTAATAGTTTGCCATGTGTAATTTCATCGATTTTATCAGAGTTATATACAATTGTAAGAGGATCTAGATCTGAGAATTTACGATTAGAGTAGCATAACGTCTTACATTACAACGTAGCGTATAACGTCTTACAATGTAGCGTAACGTCTTACAATGTAGCGCAACGTCTTACAATGTAGCGTAACGTCTTACAATGTAGCGTAACGTCTTACAATGTAGCGTAACGTCTTACAATGTAGCGTAACGTCTTACAATGTAGCGTAACGTCTTACAATGTAGCGTAACGTCTTACAACGTAGCGTAACGTCTTACAATGTAGCGTAACGTCTTACAATGTAGCGTAACATTTTAACGAAACGTCTTGTAAAGCCTACAGTGAAACGTCTAGTCTTAATCTTGTCTTATAACTACATAGTTTTGTATTGACATTAGGGAGCTTAAGCAAATATACAACGCGAACGTCAAGGACAATGTCCTTAATACAATAGATTTTTCCTCAAACAACAAAGAAAATGAATAATTTTTAGTCCCAAGAGTAATCCTAACGCCGTCCCCGTTCTACATACAACGTTATTCAGATCATTTTCACGTCTTCAGGACGACGTTAACTCGTGAAACGGCGAAACCTATTAGTTGAGTTTGACTTCAAACTATGCGACAAAATCCTTTTAGAACTCTAAAGCTTTTGGATGTCGAAAAACATAGTTTAAGTATTCAATACTACGCAAATGATTCGTGGTTTCTGCTAGATATTGAACTTTGGATTGCCGTCCTAGCTTGCTTTAAGCCGGTTTTCCACTAGGCGATTTTTTTCGCGCGAAGCGACTTTCGTTTGTTCGAATTCAATAGATTTCTGATTAGTCCCAGCTCAGAGCTCATGAGACAAAAGAAAAAGTCGCTTCGTGCGAAAAAAATCGCCTAGTGGAAAACCAGCTTAAGGTCCCTATTATATTAGAAATACGGCTAAGCTCTTGTCTCATGCATGCATGTGCATATAAATGAATAATGAACTGATCTTGTGGTTTTCGGCCTTTCTTTTTCAGGACAAAATTGAGCTAGTATACTATGTATGGGCAATGTGTCGAGACCAAACTATCCTTCAACATTCTGAAGCGTGGAAAGTGCTTGAATTTGGAATACAACAAACTAGTGATTACTACTAAAAATGTAACATCAAAAGGATACAGTTCAAAGGACCTTGGATATACAAACGACAGTGCTTTGCAAGTAAAGTCAACGGAGAACCTTTGATGGTGGATATGCTAAACGTAAGGTCTATATCCCACGACTCTATACGAGATGAACTTCAAGGCTGTGGCTGGGCCTATCAGTTCTGAAGACAAACTAAAGTCTAAAACAGTAAAACTAAAAGAGGAACGAAAATCTTAAGTATACATGTCATATTATTGGTTACATCATGACAAAGCCTCTTTATAGTCAAACTGGATGTTCTCTTGTGTACGACTTTGCAATACTGACAGGCAAATCACGATTCCTCGATAGGTTGCTTAAATTATCGGTTTTAAACATCGAACAACACATAAATGTGATGTTGTATTTGAAGTTAATGGCTCTAACGTTATATAGAATTTCACATTATCCAAAGTTTGGCATTTAAAACGATTTTTTAGAGACATGCATGTCTTGTATATGATACATACAGTAGTGACTGAGGCTACGTTTACACGTACTGGACGAATTCAAGACCGGTCTCGAATTCGTCCTAATTATAAAGCCCCACAAGTTGTTGGTACAAAATTAATTTTTATTGTTTCTGTTTGTGAAATACAATACAGTTTCTCTTGACTTCTTAAATTTTTATAAAAACAATATCTGAGTTAGCCATACTTGAACTACAGCTAAATTACAATCTAAATTTTAATATATTTAATGTACTTATACTAATACAGATAGAAGCAGCCGAATGACCATATTATTGATACTAACCAGGGGTGCACCAGCGGGGGGTAGGGGGCTACAGCCCACAACCCCCCCCCCCACCCCCCGTTGGGGAACCCTAGCCCCCCATCGGGGAAAATGAACAGATTTGTCGGGGGAATGATCTGGAAGAAAAATTGTATTTTTAACAATTGGCAACGAACTTTTTAACTGATTAAGCCAGTCAGTAATTAATGCTTTAATAGTGAAATAAAACTCCTTTAGAAACACAGGATACGGTATATATTGTGTAGAAGCCAGCAGTATTAATAATTACAACACAAAATTCCATTTTCTGTTTGCAATATTGAACGAAAATGGCAAAGGTTAATGACCACACTAGGTGTTCAACAAATTTTTCTTTATTGATAGCATGAAAATAGGTGATGTTGCTTGTCGGTTATTGCGATAATTTTACACGGAGAAGATGGAAAAAGCTATTCTAGATATTTGGAAAATTTTCCGGGGGAGGATGCCACCGGACCCCCCTACTAACCCCCCTGTCGGGGACCTTAGCCCCTGTGTCGGGGAATTTCTGGTGCCACCCCTGATACTAACAAGGTTGTGCAGCTTGTTGAATGAACAGCATTGTTACAACCTTGTTAACTGCCTTGCTACCAGTCTGTTGCGAACACGTCCTGTTAACAAGCTGTGTGATTTTTACATGTCATGTGTGCACTGAACAAAATGTAAAACCATTCATCTTTGCTCAGAACTCTTAAAGTGTCTATGAAATGAAAAATTCGTTGGCATTTTTGTTGTTTTATTGTACAGAGGAGCATGGCAGGAGCACTCACTGAAAATTTCAAGAGAATCTGATGCGTAGTTTTCGCGCTATTAACTATCAAAGTTTGTCATGGCTAGTTCGTTCTTGGAGAAGAATTGGGCTTTCGGTGCAATGTTTATGACGTACGCAGATGGACAACTAAGAACAATAGATTTCACTATTAATGATCCATCTGCGTACGTCATAAGGCATTGTAATACCAAGAAGCCCAAATTTCCCAAAAACAAACTATCCACGGGAAATTTTGAGAGTTGATAGAGCGAAAACAACGCATCAGATTCTCTTGAAATTTTCAGTGAGTGCTCCTGTCATGCTCTTCTGTACAATAAAACAACAAAAATACCGACGTATTTTTCACTTCATAGACACTTTAATACTGATCATGTTAAATGACAAGTGCACTGATTTTGATCTTCACATTGCTCTGTCAAGTTCTCTTCTTTCAACGCTTCTAACACCACGTATTTCAAAGCTTGTGCCAATTGCGTTTTGCTGTAAGGGTTATCAAGACTTGGGACATGTATAAATAATACTAATGATCCTTTGTTTTCAGCTTTTACACTTTCATTCAATGACTTGTAATAAATAAATTCACACAGATACCTGGAAAAATAGAAAAGCTATTATAGTTTGGAACCCCAAAGTCTCAAATGAGCAGACTAGAATATGGTTTGTAACTACAGTAGAACTTGAGTTTTACGACCACCCCGCCAGGTAAAAGTGGTCGTAAATGACAGGAGGTCGTACATGGCAAGTAGTGATGTGACGTCATAGCAGCCATTTTGGCAGCGACGAAGCGCTTCTTTATATAAACATTGTTTCAAGGTTAGGAAAATGGCGATTTATAAAGATTTACAAGGGAAATAGAAAAGCAAGAACATTTCAAAGAAGTGCAGTCTTGATTTATTAATGTTAATATGGTTATTTGACATTTGTGCGTTTAATACACTGAAATATCATGGCCTTTATAGAGCGATGTTCTCCATATCAAAATCGTGTCGTACTATCGTTTACTTCAGTTTTTGCGCTGTGTTTTTATTACGTTTGATTCAATTTTTACGCTGGTTTGGTCTTGTTAAAAGCTCTTGCCTTTATTTACAATCTTCCAGTAAGATTTTTTAGATGTGAACACTGAGTTTTGCCACTTTCCTTTCCAAGTTAAAAAGCCGTTGTAAAATAACGTCAACGATCGTCAAGATCAACTTGTCTAAAGTTAACAAATATTACTCATGATGGTTTCAAATTGTTCAGTCATTGTATTAACACTCAAACATCAACTAAAAAGTATTTAACTCTGACAACAAAAATTCACACAGATTTTCATCAAATAATGCTAGAAAGTGGTCGCTGGTCGCGTTAGGCAGGTGGTCGCACATCGGAGGTACATTTCTATTACAAATCGTCCGTATGGGGTTATTCCCAAACGGTCACCCATCCAAGTACTAACCCCGTCTGACCAGGTTTAACTATTGGTGAGAGGCAGTGCCCTAACAGCAAAATTTAATAAATAAATAAAATTAATTAATTAATTAATTAATTAATTAATTAGTTAATTAAATAAATATAACAGTTCCTTGCCTTCCAGGATCATCAGAAGTTTCTAATTTACAAGGACATTTGTCCTGAGTTAATTCTTTGCAGATTTTTTCCACATTGATATTAGTAAAATGGCGCTGGTGTCCCCCTAAAGGAAAAGCAAATACCATAATTGAATTTGACAACCTTGTTGATACTGTAAGTATTTGTCTAAACAGACCACAAGTTCTTCCTGTAGTAACACTGGACCAATTATGGATGGGAACAGTTTAGATATGACTGATAGGGTTATCCAGTATAAATAAAGTTAGTTTAGTTTACTCTGATTTCCTTCTGTAGTAACACTGGACCAATGAGGGATGGCCTTTACTGGACCTCTAGAGAAAACCATTTAGATATGACTGATAGAGTTATCCATTATAAATAAGGTTTAGTTTAGTTACCTGGAACACAGCAGTTCTTATCTGGACATTCACCTGAGATGTCCACGTTCTTATAATTGTCATTAGAAGCACATTTCTCGAGATGCAACACAGTGGAATTAGAGACTCCAACATGAAGACATAACTACAGTACATGTAAATATAAAAAAGAAAGGAAATGCAGACGTGATTAATTTCTGTCACAAATCTAAACAGAAATCATTTTAATTAAGCTTTTCCCGCCTTGGGCTTAAAAGCTTTCGACAGAAATCATTTTAATATGAATAGCTTTTCCTACCTTGGGCTTAAAATCTTTCCACAGTTTTGGAACCAATTTGTTCACAGTTTCATATTCCACAGGAATTTCTTTGGTAATTACATTAATGTTGTTGTCAAAACCAATGTTAGCTAATTCCTTTATCAAACCAAAAAATAACAGTAATTGTTGTGACATTATTGAACAAAATTAGCAGTTCGAAGCTCAAAAATTTTAAAAGAATATAAAAAATTTGAGTATTTGTCTGTGCCCCACCCACTCCTACGCTCTACAACAGTCCCAGGGTGAATTTCAGAATTCTCTGCACCAAAGATTTTCAAACATTTATTATTTGTGCGCCAAAAAACTAGAAAGCTTGCGCCAGAAATCACTGCACCATAGTTATCTGCTTGTCAATCTGCACCAAAAACGTGCGCCGAAATTTTTGAGGTAAATGCTTTGCGCCAAAGGTCTTAGTCAAATACCCCCTCAAATTCAGTTTGGCAACAGTCCCCAATGACCCAAACAAAACAACTATAAATTAAATAAAGTTAGCTCTTAATATTATCAGAGTAATACTCCACCTTCACAGCCTCCCAACTGGCATTAATACTGTGTATACCAAAAGGACCAAACCCTATGTAATTAAAACACGACAATATACATTAATAGTATCAGTGTACTGTGTAGAACTTTTCAGCTTGGAATTTGTAATATTTTGTTGTTACAAGGCCCTTCGTGAGAGAGACGTTTCTCTCTCTTATCAAGCAACCCATTGAGGAACCTTGATAACGTTACAATAAACTTTGGTATCTCTACAACATAAAGCTGAATTAAAACATCTTTCTACTGAACAACCGTATTTATATCATGACAGTGATACTAATGACTAAAACGGAACTAGACGTTGATGACTTGACGTTATTAATGTTTAGAAGAATCACTATAAAATACGCCCAAAATACACTAATGTGCACATTATACTTTCATGATCTTAAACGCAATGTCATTAACCCATTTGTAAGATTGAATATCTACGTAAGACAAAAAATAGAAAATACAAAACCTGTCACAATTATTGTTGTTTTGGTGGCCATTCTTGTTGACGAGCCCGCAAATGAAGTGTACAGCTGAGTAGTTTTCCAAGATGGCGGGTCGTGGAAGAGGAAGGGGAAAAGGATTTACTTTTGATATCGCTCAGATTGGTTTTCAAAAAGGAGAAGCACTTCCTGCAGCTATTCAGCAACCTCCACCTTTATTTCCTGTAAGTATTGGTTCCTATTATCTTAACTTATTTTTATAACTAATGTCTGTGTGAACCGTGTAAAGACTGTAAACTTTGACAGACGTCAGTTAAATACTTCACAAATATTCAAATATTCTTTGCACTCCATTGTTGAAGACATTCTCGACCAGTCAGGCTACTAACCCTCAGAATTTAATCCAATGTGATCTCCCTCTCGAGTTTCCAAGCAAAATACTATGTCTTCCCCGTTGCCCCACCCCCCGGAATTTTCTGAAATTTTTTACCAACATGCCATCCCTCTATCTTGGAAGTTGGAATATATTATGTATTTTTAAAGCACCCTGGCCCTGCTCTGGAATGTCTGGTTCTCTCCCCCCGGTAGCTGGAATTTTCAAAGTCCTCACTCCCCCTTGTGGCATGTATAGATTTGCAAATATGTAATTTCTTATTACAGTACTAGCATGATTTGGGGGGGGGGGGGGTCAGGGCACTGCTCTTTAGCGGTAGAGATTTCCTCCCCAAATTTTTGATTTACGTTTATTTTTCTATTCACTGGTTAGTCTGTGATAATGCAGGACTTTCTTATTGTATATAACTGTTTTCACTCTCCTTATTTTAGCCACTGGAGTTCAAGCCAGTGCCATTGAGCAGTACTGAAGCAGATGAATATTTACTTGCATTAAAACAAGAGTTTCGTGGGATTATGCAAGATTCTGATTATTTTGTTAAGCCAGATACTGTGAAGAAGGGTATAGTAAGGGGAAAAAAAAATACCTGGGTTTCTGGTTTCCTGACACTACCTAGTTTTTGGCCAGTAAAATGCTGACCCTAATCTTTTTATTGAAATTTTGAGAAGCCTGGGCCTGAGTTGCAGCTTGATTTGCATCCTAGGATAGCAAACACCGGCTTATATACCTGTAAATTAATATGAGACTACATTGAATCAACATGGGTTGGTTTGGTAAAACCTTTTGTTCGTCCATGCAATGTTGGAAAAAAAAACCAAAACCTACCCTACCTAATTTTTTTCAGCATGAAACCGGAAACCCAGGTTGGTGTTTTTTTACCTAATCCTAAACATTTGGACCAAAACTGAATACTTCAAACAGCTACAATATATACCTTATACCCACTCAAACATTGAAACCATAATTTATTATTCTCTTATTTGCAGATGTTCAAAGATACTCAGATAAATATAAAGAACAGAAATCAGATAGCAGTTCAAAGTGGGAACCAGGTGACAGTATTTTAGAAAAGAAAGAGTTGATTTACATTGGATCATTCCCAGAAAAGATCCATGCTCCCCTCACAGAGGAGAGGGAATTTGTGCTGTCCGAAGAGGGAGGTGGTAAAATTAACTACAGATTTGCTTAAATTATTGTAGGATGTCCAAAAAGGAGGGGAGGACAATTTTCCATTTCCTCCAGGGGGGGGGGGTGCATGGATATTTTCTGGAATAACCCATTTTGTGCAGTACATGTACCAGTTAGTTTTTCTGACATTACACCTACTTCTGGAATTTCTTGTATTGGGAAGATGACCAATTATCTCATTTCTCAGATTTTTATTGTATGAACCTTCTAGTATGTATATTCTGTAACTGAAACAGTAATTGACCAAAATAATTATTAACTATTTTAACTTTTTAACTAACAGACTGGAATAGATTTCCTGCAGAGTTAAAGGAAAAAACGAAAAGGAAACAACAAGCTATGAGTGAGTCTGTGGACTTGTTTGTTTATTTTTTTTAATTATTTTAATTTATCACTTGTGAATTGGGTGAATTAATGGATGGATGAGATAGTAATTTGGTGTCATGTTTGAATCCTGCAAAAAGTCACTTTAAATATTACAGTCAACATACTTATTTTTAAAGAACCAAATCTGGCATCTGCAAAAAGATCTAATGCAGGAAATCTTCCTGACGTCACCAAACGCTTGAATGTAAGTACAGTACTGTACATGGAAAATTTCTTGGAAGCTGGTTATTCTCAGTGCTAAAACATTTTAATGAAAACACTTTGATTTGTTTTTCAGGAGCTTGAGAAGAATGATAATGATGACGAGGATGAAGACGAAGAGCAGAATGAAAGAGGAGAAGAAGAACAAGAATATGATGAGGAAGAACAAGAAGAGGTGAGATTAAGTACAATATGGAATTGGTTTATACTTAGACCCTGTTTGCACTAGAGCAAAAGTATCTGGATTCACGTTGTTTTTTATTCCCATGAGGATGAAAAACAATGTGAATCTGGATACTTTTGCTCTAGTCTAAACGGGGTCTTAGTCTTAATTATATTTTCATAAAAAAGCAGTTCAATGACAAGCTGACGGTCAGGGTGGGGCCAATGACCACTTTTGTGATGATTTAACACTGACAAAAGTAAGAATTTAGGGATCTTTTGTGATATAATTATATGCTATATAATCATCTAAATAATATAAATATGTTTATTTTTTTCCAGGATAATGACTATCTTGTGTCACATTATGATGATGGTGAGGAGGTTGGGTTCCAAGATGATGACGACATGGATGAAGGTCCTACCTACTGAAGACAGCAGTTGGTGAGAAGCCTGGCACTAGTGGTGTGTGACTTCATGGTGAATGAGTGACAGACAGTGAATATGGGTATACTATACTGAGAAAACCTGATACTGTTTGATGAAGAATGACTGTCACTGTAAACAAGAACAAAGAGTCATCCACACAACAGTGTGTTGGACATCTTAGTTACAGTACATGTGAAGTAAAGTGATGGTTGTGGGACAATCTGTTGGTCTACAGAGACAAGACTGTTATAAACTGACTGACTCTGTGAGAAGCCTGTGACAAATCACAAATTGTGTGTGTGACATGGTTTCATGGTGTGGGTGACAAGCAACTAAGAGGCAGTACAAATAAGCTATGGGACCACATGCAACAAAGCTAAAATATGTTACAAGTTGTAACATAGTGGACAGTGAGCCAGAGTGAGGAACCAACAACTTACTTTGGCAAAGGACAAATTACAAAATTAATTATTTAATAACACTGTGGATCATTTCACAGATGCTAGAAATCCAAAAATTCCCACATCTCTCAAGAAAATAAAAACTATAACCTAGCCCCCCTGTCAGACTGGATCTGCCCCATTTCCACCGTTTCTGAACAAACATGAATTTTGAGCACAAAACATGTAAGTTTTAATATTCTGAAATTGTTTCCCAGATGCAACAAACATTGTTGACTTTCAAATCCGGAATTAAAGTGTTTAAAGAATTGTTTTGCATTTTAGTTTTTAAGCTTGACAATGAAGTGTTAAGTATGGGCAGATCTGCCTTGTCTCTCCACTGTCCTTCTGCGGGATGGATGAAGCTTTTCACTTTGAGGACGCGACAAGGCATCGTTTAATTTTCTTTGGTATTCCTTCTCGGCTTCCTGTGAAACAAAAATAATGAATAACCATAAGCATTAAAAATGTCAGATTTTTAAGTTTGCAGTATTATAATATTGTAACCCATTCCTGAATGAGCTGGCCAGAAACAGCCGCTTTATTGTTTTTCTCTGTCTAACGAACGCCAGACGATATCTTATCAACGAGAGAACCCTCCTCAGACGTCCCAGAGGAGTCGGTCGGCACCTGACTCGTACCCAGTCGTCTTTGTATCGTCTAAGATCTTGCCTGCCTAAATTAATAGGGGGGAATTTGCAGGCGCAACGGCAAATATGAGGTTAGTAAATTTCGTAACGGTGCATTATGGGAATGATCAAACGTCGCTGGCGGACGACTGGCAGATCTTAGTCGAAAAGTCTGCAATATGAGTCGAAAACTTGCATGACGTAAATTTTACGTCTTAGCATTATCATATTACACCCAAAGTGAAAAGGCGGAGTGCCATGACACTACTGTAGTCGACGAGGATGATTTGGATCAACTCAACAAGTCGTTTGACGATATTTCGTTTCAAGACGAAGCTGTGTCAATTTCGTGGTGTTTCCACAAAACTTATTTATATTACTTTATCGCCATGAAAACGTTCAAAGAATTAATTAATTTCTTCTCCATCAACTCCAAAATCAAGTCGAAGGAAGCTTGATTATAGTACAGGAAAGCATGATCTAACTCCTGAATTCAAAGCGTTTTCAAATTGGTAAGTAACTTAAGATACAGACTGAATTTTCTTTAAATATTTGTAATTTTCTATTTCTGTTTTATTATTGTGTTTAATAAATTGGGCACACAGGGGGAAAGCCATCTGGAAGAGAAGTCAAAGAAACGAACAAGAGGATATTTGGAAGGAAAGGTTAGCCAAGTGTTTGAAGAAAAAACGGGGTGCATGATCACACAAAAAAGGGCTACTATGAAGCGATTATTCTCGTCAGTAGAAACCAAAAGGACACAAGATGAAGGGTATCCTTTTATAAAATAAACTTTATAATTAATTATGACTTATTAATCAATTTTATATTTTGTTACTAATCCATTTTTTATGTAGTATTATATTCCTTGACTAATGTTACATATAGGACGTATGTTAACATCAGATCAAGGTCATTGTTTGCCAGTACATTATATGCAAAGTTACATTATAAGTTGAAGTTGCCTTGTGATCATTACTTAAGTTGAAGTTGCCTTGTGATCACACTCTGTGTTCGCTTTGTGGCAGTACCTAAAGATAGACATTCTAAAGTTACCTTCTGGAGGTGAAAACTAAACACTTATTTACTAGAACCAAGCAAACAACATGTTTTGTGGCTTTGAGACCAACATTATTACCTGAGGCAAACTCAACCTCACCATGTGCTTCCAGTTTTCATAGGACAATATATATTAAGTAATGTTACCTGATACTATAGATTACAAATGAACACAATGCGACCCATGTAGTTTGATTAATCAATTATTACTTGACTGTTAAATACTGTAGGATAAAACATGATTACATGTAGTCGATTACAAAAATAAATACCAATAAAAATATTGCATTGCATTGTATTTAAGAAATAGAGAATGGTGGCCCGTGTTTATGTGCATGTAGCATGATGCAAACAGAGTGAGTTGGGAGAATTTGAAAGTTTATGTGAAGTACTACCTAAGTACTTTTAGACTCTCTCAAACTCAATCAAGTGTTTGCATCAGGTTATATAAAGAAAGGGCATCCATTTTTTATTTCTAGGACTAAGAAATGTGCCAGAATGTCACAACCAGGTGTTGCAGCCTGATAGACACACAGTAACTGACCAATCAACATGTGTTAAACGCAACCTATTTTACAATTTATTGAAAAAATACATGTACCTGTCATAGCAAGAATAGGTTTGCCAAATTCATTCAGTTTCCAAGGTTGGTGATAGCTTGGTCTAAAGTGGAATCCCCAAGAATCTATACAGTGAGCTTCATCAACAACAAAGAAATTAAGCAACTGCTTACTTGCTAGATCTTGCAAAAGGCAAACAGTTTCCTGGGAAAGGAGTGACGAATAAAAGTTTGTACTCAAGGGTACTTGTGGTGAGCTCATGAAATATTGTATCCCTTTCATTCTGATCCATATCCAACATCACATAGCACACTGGTGTTCCTTTTGATCTCAACCTCTGGCAAGTGGGCAACATTCCAAAACACCATAAAAATCAAGAATATCAACTGCTCTGTCATAAATACAAATCCCTTCCCTTTGTTATAAATGAAATCATCTGACAACAGCTAGAGGGCTATCCTCAAAAGGAATAGGTTAATATATAAACAAATGTATGTGCAGCCATATCAATTTGGGCTACTATCAAACTAAAGTCCCAAGCTCTTTAATACCAGCCTACCCCCTTTGAAGTTGATTGATTCCTACCCCCTAATGGGGGTAAGGGTGTGGTTGAAGAGGGATCCAAGTACAAGATAAATTTTTCCATCAAAGTATTAAACACGGTACTCGTGTCTAAAGTCTTAACAACAAAACAAAGTAATTCAGACTAGACAATTGTGTTTTAAAACAAATAGATTTTCCAAAATCAACATGTCATACATATAAATCTAATACTTTTAAAGTATAATGACATTTTAAAGTTGTGTTATTATTTGTGAACATTAATAATAACAATAGCAATGAACAAGTTGAGAAATTTTATAAACCCTCCAAAGCACATGTACAGAGTAAACACTTTTGAACACTGATATTTATCTTTAGTGTAAGATTTTAGATACCCAAAGTGCATCAGAACCATTCCTGCTAGTTTGGCAGCCTCTTTCGCATCTTTGGCACCAATGTAGAAGTCATGACAAACTTCGTAGCTTGTAGATGCAAACACGAAAGAAAAACAAACATTGAATTTTAATTTTATCTTCAAAATAACTGAAGAGGAGAAAAATTTGCATAATACTAAATATTCAGAAATTCTGCATACCTGATTACGACGCGCGGCAGACATATTTTCTAAGTAATTCTTCGTCTCTTGACCGTGGCTCATTCTCAATAGACGTCTTGCTTGGTTGATGTATTTATCTTCGAAAGTTTCACCACTATGTTTAGCTCTAAAATGTTGCGATAAACCATTCGCCTGAAAAAATTCATTACGTAATTCACGCCTGGTAGTTTTCCTTCAAGGTAAGCTGCATGAAATTGCCTATCGCTTGCCTGCAACTTCGACATTGGATACAAATCATACGATCCGCCATTACAAGATCCGCCATCTTTGTTTAGGATCTGCCAGTCGTCTCCCGCGCGTGAACATTCCCATCAGGCACCGCAAACCTCAAAACCTCTAATATCCAGAGACGACTGGGTACGAGTCAGGGTCGGCACTAGATCGGAAGAGGTTAGATGGGATGACTCTCTGGGACCTTTTCCGAAGATGTAGCCTTACGAAGCATGGATTTTAATGAAAACCTATCCCAATACCCCCCTAACCCTAACCCCCTAACCCTAATCTCAAAAGTGTGGAAAGTGTGGGGTTTTGGACCCTCCTCGTCCCCTCCCCCGCCCTTAATATAGTCGCCAATTCAACTGTTTCCAAAGATTGTGGGATGCGCAGTAAAGTTCAATACGTCACTTGGCGCAGCCTTCCAAAAAGGTCCCAGAGAGTCATCCCATCTAACTTCTACCCACTAGATCATGGTCGAGATACGGACAAATATGTGCCTGCTAGCTTTTAATACAGCGGAGAACTTGCGCGTCATTACCATAACATATATAGCTCTGGATTCAAAGGCGTTCGAATCATTCTTTTCCCGCGATGGCTTCTACCAGCTAATATTCTGTAATTCTAAAGATGATATTCTCGCAGAATTCGATGAATATAAAAGTAAACTGTGACAATGTGTGTCGTACTTACATTTGGAGACGTGTGTTTCAAAACATGTTTAAATATTTTCTGTTTGCCCGATTTAAATAAATTTTATATCAAAATGATCCCTTGAATCTGCCGAATCCAGCACTATAGGTTTTGTCTACTGAAAGTATTAAGATCCGTCGTTATTCGAATATGTACTGAGTCTATACGTCCAACAGGGAACATTGAAATGATGCCGTGAACAACGAACTCCGCAAGCTCGCGCTTCGGAAATAACGAACGAACTTCGCAACACATTCGGCAAAAGTTATGTGAAATCCTCTGTAAAATATCACTGAGCATATCTCCCAAAATTCAATTAATAATATATATTTCCAAATTTTCAAAATGTAAGTTCGTTCTTTCAATCAGAACAGGATTTGAGTGTTATTGTTGTGCAGGTTCTCCGCTGTACTGAAAGCTAGTAGGCGCATATTTGTCCGTATCTCGACCATGATCTAGTGCCGACCCCCAGAGTCGGACTGGCTTCGTATTAGCGGCGGTGCCATTAGGGAGCTGAGAGGGGTGCCGTCAGAGTTTAGGAAAAACAGGCAATACTTACGTGTGGGGCAAGAAGCGCCGAAGGCGCGACCAACTTCTAGGGGGGTCCGAGGAGATGCTCCTCCGGAAAATTTTGAATTTTAGAGTCTGAAATAGCATTTCCTGCATTTTGAGGGGCGTTTGAAAGAGTTTTGAAGGATATAAAATACCAAACAAAATATTCAAATATACTCATTTTATATAGGAATACACCATAACATGCAAGGCAATACATCATGAGGACATGTCGTCATACATGGACAAATCAATTCACTTTGTTTGTACCATTAATTAGGTGACTACTTCATGTCAGGCTTCAGCTGTGTGAAGCGTACTAAAATATTATTTAATCGTAATATACTATTAGCTGTTAACCATACTGATTAAAACGTAAAACGACTATAAATCCAAAATCGGGTTTTTAAATAGGAATTGCACTACATATGAAATATAATATTATACAACGGGAAAGGGGCGTAGTAACGGCATCCTAAGGGGCGCATGTGCCATTGGCAGAATGGTTCATAGGGCCAGTTCGACTCTGACTGACGTCCTCGGCAGCAATGGGTTAACAAGCTGGTTAACCCACTGCTGACTAGGACGATGGCCCTTTCACTGATTTACTCTGTCTATCGCGCCTGCAGATGATTTTACTCACCAAATGGAAAACCCTCAGACATCCTAGGCAGCAATGGGTTAAACAGGTCATTAACTCATTCTTGCCTGAGCTGACTAAAAACAACCCCTTTCATTGTTTTACTATGTCTAATGCCAGACGATTTTCCACGTCAAAGCGAGAACCCTCAGACATCCTGGGCAGGAATGGGTCAGTTAATAGCAATGTTGCAAAATGGACAAGGTAACCAGAATTTGGTACTGTATGTAAGCCACTATAACAGGCATTTTATTTAAAGTGCAAATGAAGCGAAAATTAAGTCAGTCTTATTTGAAAGAACACTTAAAATGATAGAGTAACATCTGTTGCAGTTTTTCGCTTCCTTGCTTCGTTCTTGATATATTTCAGTTTGTTTGACATGCAAATTAAACATTTTGATGTCATGACGTGCATAATGAGTTATCGAAAAGTTATATATCTTAGAAGTTATATGAATAAAAGTTATGAAAATCTACATGTTTAGTGTTCTGGGCGAAACACACCCACATGCTTCCTTTGAATTAATTTGGTTTGACAATAGCAAAGCTATATAACTTTTTTCGGTAACTCATTATGCACGTCATGACTTCAAAATGTTTAATTTGCATATCAAACAAACTGAAATATCTCAAGAACGAAGCAAGGAAACGAAAAACTGCAAAAGATGTTACTCTATAATTTTAAGTATTCTTTCAAATAAAACTGACTTAATTTTCGTTTCATTTGCACTTTAAGCGTATCATACAACCTTATAATAATATTATGAAAACACGATGCTACCCACCTTTCCTGCTAAATACTCGTCAAACTCTTCGTCTTTTTCCTTGGCCTTTATTCGTTGTTGATAATCGATCTGCATTTCAAGATCTCGTTGGTAAGATAAATTACGTTGTTTTAGCCTTTCAGTCGATTCTTGTTCGGCTCTCTTGTGTTCATTCATCATATTTAATAATTCTTCTCTTTCTTTCTCTGTTTGTTGCTTTAGTTCTTCATTCTTCTCATCTACAAAGCAATGATGATGCTACTTATTGAGGAAGAACCACCAGATCAGTGGGGGTAAATACCGCGTATTTTCTGAACTATAACCCGTAACTTTTTTTCCAAAATCTAACGTCATGCAGTTTATACGCCGGTGCGGTTTATGAATGAATTACACACTGTTTAGATACGGTACTTTTCTAAAGAAAAATTCTGAAAATTACTGTACACTTCCCGCTACGCTGTAAGACGTTACACAACGTTACAAGACGCTGCGCTACGTTATAAGACGTTACGCTACGTTCTACGACATTACGGCTACGTTATAAGACGTTACCCTACGTTATAAGACGTTACCCTACGTTATAAGACGTTACCCTACGTTATAAGACGTTGCGCTACGTTATAAGACGTTACGTTATAAGACGTTACGTTACGTTATAAGACGTTACGCTACGTTATAATACATTACTCTACATTATAAGACGTTACGCTACGTTCTACGACATTACGGCTACGTTATAAGACGTTACGCTACGTTATAAGACGTTACGTTACGTTATAAGACGTTACGCTACGTTATATGACGTTACACTATGTTATAAGACGTTACGCTACGTTATAAGACGTTACAAGACGTTGCGCTACGTTATAAGACATTACGGCTAAGTTATAAGACGTTCAACTTCCCCTATATGAAGGTCTATCCAATATATACATGTACCCCTACGACCCTTCATCAGGCTCACTTACTTCTCTCAACTATTTGGTGCTTGCGATTCTCGAGAACATTCTCCAGCAGTTTCTTGCGAGCTTCTCTCTCAAACCGATACTTCGTTTGTGTCTTTTTCCATTGATCTTCGACTTCTGTATGAATCATCTGTTCCAATGTTTTCTCCCGATCTTTTTCGTCCTTCCTGTTCTGTGCAACGTACGACATAAAGCGCATATTCTCTTCGCGTAACACAATCTTTCTTTTAGTATCTTCCTCTTCCTGGTTCTTCGTATCCTCCAACAGTTTTTCAAGAATTCGATTCTCCAACGCCTGCTCTTCTTCCCTCTCTTTCGTTTCTTTTTTCATTTTTAGTTTTACTGATGCGTCGCGAACGCGTTTCGCGTGTTCCTGTCTTCGTAATTTTTCTTTTCCCGTCCACGCTTCTTCTTCTTTTCTTAGTTGGGTTTCCTCTTTCAACCACTCTGCTTCCATTTCTTTACGTTTTTTCGCTTCTTCCAATTTCTGTTCATGTGAGGCCATTTGTAGTTGAAGGACCTTTTTGGGAAACGGGGCACAAAATAATTAATTTTACAACATATATAGATATAGATAAGAAATAAACAATTATAAATGTAAAGTTCCAAGGATTCAGGGCGAAGGAAAATTCGAGTGTAGAACATATACATTTTAAGACCAAACCGGGAGCAGTGGCGAAAAATGCAACCACACAGGCCCTCCGGCAGGAATTGAACCCACGACCCCGCGACTCTAGTGCAATGCTCCGACCACTGAGCCACGGAGGCTGTTGCCGAGAGCCCGATCGCGAGTTCTGTATATATAATAAGGTGGTAATGCCAGGAGAGAATTGGGTATATTATAAACGATATTGGGCATTTCACTCGATTACATAGCATGTTCCAAGGATTCAGGGCGAAGGAAAATTCGAGTGTAGAACATATACATGAATCCTTGGAACATGCTATGTAATCGAGTGAAATGCCCAATATCGTTTATAAATGTAAAGTTAGTTTGAAAGAACTCAAACTCATTAATAATTCATGAATTATCGTAGCCAATCCATGAGTTTTGATACCCAATGAAAACCTGTAGGAAACTTCCTAGTGAACTGAATCACATTTCTTAATCTGCATATTGAAATCAATGAAGAAAACACCGCAAATCGCGATGCGAATACTCGTTTGAGAAGCAAGATCAAACACTCGTTTATCGTGTTTCATCAGGGGACTCCAAACACTCGAAAACAATAAAACCTCGGGGCTACACCCTCGGTTTTCATTTGTTTTCTCCTGTTTGGAACCCCTGATGAAACACTCAAATTCGTGTTTGATCTGTTACGTGAAATAATTTGAGATTGGCATCTACAGCTGTTTTTTTCTGATCGTAACTTTGACATCACACGTACTGCATATGATAAATTCATGAGGACCCTGCATGATCAGATATGGTTATATTTTAGCTAAATTTTTACTGTGTAAACACCAATGTAATATTAATTAGTACTAACTTTTAAGGATTCTCTGTTCCTCTCAATCTGATTCTTTGCAGCTAGTTCTTCTCTTTCAGATTTTGCCATACGATCACTCTCCCAAAGATTGGCGTACATTTTCTCAATTTCCTCTTGTCGTTTTCGTTCTTCTTCTTTCAATAACAGTTGTTCGTTACGTTCATGGCATACATCATCTTGATTGCGCTTTGACTCTATGGATCGAAGTTCTTCACACTGGTCTCTGTAACAGTCAAATTGTTTGAAGTTTATTTAACAAATAGATTCCATTTTGCCGTTGTCTGTTCAGTCATAGATGCACAGATGACGTCACAACGTGGTAAGAACAAAAAAGTGGCCCACGAGACGCAGTCGAGTGGGTCACTGATGTTCTTATCACGTTGTGACGTCTTCTGTGCATCTATAACTGAACAGACAACAAAAAAATGGAATCTATTTGTTTTATACAATATAAAAATTACACAATACGTCTTGCCGGATTTTGGGCATGAAGAAAGAAAAAAGCAAGTCAGCTGACGTGATCTGACGTGATCCATGTGTCTGTCCTCTAATAGATCATGGGCAACAACCAATGAAAACACGCATAGCAACCAGGGTATTGTATAATATGTTATAGCTTTCTAGTGTCATAGTATTTTCACTTATGCTTGGTTCTTGTGAAATCGGTAAGCAGCCACTACCATATGCACATAGAGTCACATGCATATCAGCGACTGAGGAAACGAGGCATACTCCCTGAGAGGAAATGGAAAGAGAGACAGGAAAAGGCGTAGGGAAGGGAGAAACGTGGAAGAGGGGAAGAGAGAGAAAGGAAGGAAGTGGGGGGAACAGTAGAAAAAGGGAGAGGAAGGGAGAGAAATGGGGGATAGGTGAAAGGAAGGAGGGAAAAAGAGGGGAAAGAGGAGAAAGGGGGAGGGAGAGGAAGCATGGAAAATGGGAAGACAGGAAGGATGGGAGGGAGAGAGGAAGGAAGGAAAAGAGGAAGAAAGAGAGAAAGGGGGAGGGAGGGAGAGAAGAATGGGAGGGAGGAAGGAAAAGGGGGAGTGAGAGGAAGGATGGAAAATGAGAAGAGAGAGAAGAATGGGAGGGTGAAAGGAAGGGAAAAGAGAGGAAAGGGGAGGGAGAGAGGAAGGTGGGAAAATGGGAAGAGAGGAAGGAAGGAAAAGATGCAGAAAGAGAAAAAGGGGAGGGAGAGGATGGGAAATAGGAGGGAGAGAGCTAGAGAAAGGAGAAGGGGGAGTGAGAGAGGAAGGATGGAAAATGGGAAAAGAGAGAAATGGAAGGAGGGGAAAGGAAGGAAGGGGAGGGGAAAGGAAGGAAGGGGAGGGGAGAATGGAAGGGAGGGAGGGAGAGAGGACAAGGGAGGGAGAGTATTTTATCTTCCTGTGCACTTCCTTCCCCAAAGGTTCATGTCAGGGTTAGGTTCTGTTAATTCCCATGCATACTTTGCTTGGTAACATCCTCAAAAAGAGTCCTAGAGTCATCCCATCTAATCTCTTCAAATGAAACCTCTTGCCATCCTCTCTGCTTCCCCTTTAATATCCCTGCCTATGTGCCTGCTTTTGGCTTTTATAATACATTACCTCCATCTTTGATCCAGTTTCTGTGCAACATAATCTTGTCTTTCCAGTTCTCTCTTCTCCTTCAGCTCCTTCGCCCGCTCCCTCATTTTTGCCTGCCTTTCTAACGTCGTCTCTTGCATATTCTCCATCTGTTCAATGTAGCCTCTCTCTTCTTCCAAAAGCATTTCCCGAAGTTTCTCTCTCCTGTCGTTTAAAAAGAACGTCTCTTTCTGAAGTTCTTGTTGAACTCGTCGCCGTAATGTGTTTCTTTCGATACGTTTGTTCGTCGCTTGCACCCAAGAGGATTTGAGATCGCATTGCTTCAGAAACTTGGTTTCCCCTCGCGCCTCTTCGACTAGATCTTCCTTCCTTCTTCGTTCTAAGATGAGATGTTCTGCTGGACGTCTTCGAGTTGGCTTTGCTTTCTATAAGAACACGTAAACATATAAATACAGCTTTTAATTCTAAACATGATGTGATATAGTTTAATACGTGTTTATATGTTCTAGACAAAGCGGGGAAGCGAAGTTTCAAAGACCAAGAAAACTTTCACTTACTATAGCTACAGAGTTTGGCGTTGGTCCAGTGTATTCTCTATACCTTCGTTTATACTGGGTCATCATCTTGAATCGAAAAGAACCTCTTTTTTAAGCGCAATTTTCAGTTTATTTATCAACCTTCGTGTCTCTGAATCTCTGGCGAGTTGTTTCCATGACGACTGCGTAAGCAATTATAAATTCACGCCCAGTCTCCCACTCAAAGTGGCGTAAAATATTTCAAGAATTTTTCCAAAATATTTCGTGAATTTGAAAATTATATATCGGTCTTTGTTTAGTTTGTTTTGCGCTAAAAAGCAACCACTTAACCAGGAAATCCCGTTGGGGAATCTTTTATGTTAAAGCTTTGAATAAGACTTTTGTTAAAATTAGGACTGATGCAATATATTTTATTACGTGAAAGTTAATACATCAGTCGGAAATTTGAGGACTACGATATTATCCCCCCCCCCTATAGGGGGATTTGGAAACAACTAAGTTGTGGGGGGGGGGGGGAGGTGTTAATAATTCAGATGATGGAAGATTTTAATTTGTTGTAGACGTGCGAAATTTTTATACCAAAGGCTATTCTCTTTGTTTCCTACTAAGCATGATTTATTGAGCAATATGAACCGTTATGGTTGACAAGTAAATGTAATGATGTAATCTGTGGCTTGTCTACAGATATTACGGTACAATGATTTATTTGCCATAAATGGAGTCGCTCCTCTTCTGTAGTGCATGGCTGAAGCTCAGCCTCTTGAAGTCAACCCACGCGCTTTAGTTTAGCAGTCACAACCACTGGCGTTTTCCCCGCCTTCATTTTTTGTAATTTTTAAGTACTTTGAGCTAGTGGGGAAGGTCTTTGAAGTTTTCCAGTAAGCGGACGCTCCCCTGGTCAAGCTATATTATTAGTTTTAATAATAAGATATTAACTAATATTAAATTTTCTTGTGGGTTAAGCAGGTTAATGCCTCCCAAACAGCCAAAAAAGTCCAACGTGCTTCAATAAGTTAAATATCCATAAAGTCCATCTTCCTTCGGCGAGCGAGACGCTATTTCTTCTCTGGACTAAAGGCGGTTTTCCACTAGGCGAAAATGTCGCGCGAAGCGACATTTTCTTTTGTCTCGCAAGCTCTCGAGTGGAACTAATTAGCCAAGACAAAAGAAAAATGTCGAGTCGGTCGACAAATGTCGCCTGGTGGAAAACCGCCTTAAGGTCGCCTAAGGGCATATGGGGCGCCGTTTGTAAAAAAATTATTTAGCGTTTATTTTGTATATTTTAATGTTATTTAGCTCCTCATGGCTTGTCATTTATAAATAACATTTGTTATTTATTAAATAACATTTGCGATTTATTAAATAACATTGCAATTTAATAAATAACATTGCGATTTATTAAATAACATTGCGATTTATTAAATAACATTGCGATTTATTAAATAACATTGCGATTTATTAAATAACATTGCGATTTATTAAATAACATTGCGATTTATTAAATAACATTGCGATTTATTAAATAACATTGCGATTTAATAAATAACATTGCGATTTATTAAATAACATTGCGATTTATTAAATAACATTGCGATTTATTAAATAACATTGCGATTTATTAAATAACATTGCGATTTATTAAATAACATTGCGATTTAATAAATAACATTGCGATTTATTAAATAACATTGCGATTTATTAAATAACATTGCGATTTATTAAATAACATTGCGATTTATTAAATCGCATTGCGATTTATTAAATCGCATTTGCGATTTAATATAAATCGCACTTGCGATTTAAGCGGCTCAAGCCAATTGACCAGCGGATGTACTTGTTTGGCGGTAATTCGAGTAAAATGGCGGACGACTTAGCAAAGCTAATATCTGATGCAGTCACCAGAGCGTTAAATCAGAGTGGGCGGTTAAATACTTCAAATAATGGTTCACAAGGTACAGGGGAACATTCAAGACGTCAATCTGCTGGCCCAAACAACACACCAACCCAGGGGCGTAGGAAGCTTGATAAAGTTAGGGGGGCCGACTCCCACGAGGCGCCACCATGGTTGGCGCCGAGCGGAAAATTTTTGAAAATTTGGAGTCTCTAGATCGTCGGAAATGGCATTTTCAGAGTCTCCTCTACCTCTTTCTATGCTGTCCGTGAGTCAGGATGGATTATTATTATTAATTGGCCGATCAGCGCAATCGAAGTCGCACTTATAATGCAATTTTTTTAAATTCAATTATTTTTTGGGGGGGCCGAAAGCTATTCCGGCCCCCCTTTATAAAATATTGGGGGGGCCGCGGCCCCCCCCCCCCCGCTTCCTACGCCCCTGCACCAACCCAGAAAATACAGGTAATTGTGTATAAAACTCGTTGTGCAGACGTACTCAGTACTCGAAGTTTGTTTCGGCAATATTTCGAGCGGGAAAACGAGTCAGAACATAAAGAATGTTTTCGTTCCAGTACCTCAGGTACATTTGACTAAATCATCTTTTGAGCCGTCCTCAACCAGGATGTTTTCACATTGGTTTATTTGTTTTCACATTGGTTTATTTGTTTTGTTTGTTTGTTTGCTTGCTTGTTTTTGGTTTTTTTCGCCCACTCACTCATTCGTCCGTCCATCCATCCATCCGTCCATCCGCCACTCCACCTGTCTGCCTGCCTGTCTGTCTGTTTGTTTGTTTGTTTGTTTGTTTGTTTGTTTGTTTGTTTGTTTGTTTGTTTGTCTGTCTGTCTGTCTGTCTGTCTGTCTGTCTGTCTATCTGTCTGTCTGGCTGGCTGGCCATCCATCCATCTGTCTGTCTGTCTGGCCATCCATCTGTCTGTCTGTTAATTTGTCAATCTTTGACCAATTTTGTTTGATTAAAATTTTGGGATGCTTTATTATATAGCATTTATTCTAGTCACAGTTTATTTTGACTAATTTGGCATAATATATGTAATTGTTGTTAGTTATGTAATATCCAATAAACAACTATTTAAACCATCTGCATTAAAGTTTTCATTCCTTTTTTAATAGCACCTTGGCTGGAACAAAGAAATTGTGCCTTCCAAGAACATCAACATTATTTCAGTGGGATGCACAGCAGGTTTTGTCTGTTTGCTCAAGGGACTCCTTGTATATTCTTGCTGGAATGGAACCATTGAAGAGACAAATTGAAACTCCAGAAGAGGTAGAATGATAATCCCCCTTCCAAATCATACTCCAGAAGGCAATTTTTCTATTAACCCCTACCTCTGGATTTTGTTAAATGGGAGCAAGCAAGCATGAAACACCCCCTCTTATAGAATTTCCAATTGTGTATATGTATATATATATATATATATATATATATATATATATATATATATATATATATATATATATATATATATATATATATATATATATATGTTAATCACATTTGGCAAGTATTTTTTAGTAAAAAGAAGGAAAAGTCATTAACATATATATAAGGAAAAATGATTAACATGTATATATATATATATATATATATATATATATATATATATATATATATATATGTTCGTTAAGAGTTCTCCGGATTCAGTGTACTTTTTCTTGAGCTTTCGACTCGGTGCTTCGAGTCTTCATCAGAAGTGAGAGAAAGATGATAAGTCTAGTGTTTTATTGTGTTGACCATCCATGTGTCTTCGTGATTGTAATCGTTGTGAGCGTCTAATTGGTTGATTGTTTGTTGCCGTCGTGTAGTGATTGGTTGTTTTGTCCGTTGGTTGATTATGAATCGTACTGTCCTCAGGGGAAACTCCGGTATTGGGTTTCTTCTTATCCTTATATTGAGTACTTGAGTTGTGGGTTTTCGTTGATGGATTATGATCTGATTGTTTGTGTTGATGGAATGCAGTGTATATATATATATATATATATATATATATATATATATATATATATATATATATATATATATATATTTATATATATATATAATATATAATATATGTATATGTTAACCATTTTTCCTTATATATCCAAATATATATATGTTAATGACTTTTCCTTCTTTTTACTAAAAAATACTAAAAAATACATGATTTTTCCTTTCCACTAAAAAATACTTGCCAAACGTGATTATTTACATATATATATATATATATATATATATATATACATATACATATACACAATTGGAAATTCTATGAGAGGGGGTGTTTCATGCTTGCTTGCTTGCTTGCTGCCATTTAACAAAATCCAGAGGTAGGGGTTAATAGAAAAATTGCCTTCTGGAGTATGATTTGGAAGGGGGATTATCATTCTACCTCTTGTGGAGTTTCAATTTGTCTCTTCAATGGTTCCATTCCAGCAAGAATATACAAGGTGTCCCTTGAGCAAACAGACAAAACCTGCTGTGCATCCCACTGAAATAATGTTGATGTTCTTGGAAGGCACAATTTCTTTGTTCCAGCCAAGGTGCTATTAAAAAAAGAATGAAAACTTTAATGCAGATGGTTTAAATAGTTGTTTATTGAATATTACATAACTAACAACAGTTACATATATTATGCCAGATTTGTCAAAATAAACTGTGACTAGAATAAATGCTATATAATAAAGCATCCCTCTGCCAAAATTTTAATCAAACAAAATTGGTCAAAGATTGACAAATTAACAGACAGACAGATGGATGGCCAAACAGACAGATGGATGGATGGACAGACAGACAGACAGACAGACAGACAGACAGACAGACAGACAGACAGACAGACAGACAGACAGACAGACAGACAGACAGACAGACAGACAGACAGACAGACAGGCAGGCAGGCAGGCAGGCAGGCAGGCAAACAAACAAACAAACAAACAAACAAACAAACAAACAAACAAACAAACAAACAAACAAACAAACAAACAAACAAACAGACAGACAGACAGACAGGTGGAGCGGTGGACAGACGGATGGACGGAAGGATGGACAGATGGATGGACGGATGAATGAGAGAGTGGGCGAAAAAAACCCAAACAAGCAAGCAAACAAACAAACAAACAAACAAACAAACAAACAAACAAAACAAATAAACCAATGTGAAAACAAATAAACCAATGTGAAAACATCCTGGTTGAGGACGGCTCAAAAGATGATTTAGTGGTCAAATGTACCTGAGGTACTGGAACGAAAACATTCTTTCTGACTCGTTTTCCCGCTCGAAATATTGCCGAAACAAACTTCGAGTACTGAGTACGTCTGCACGAGTTTTATACACAATTACCTGTATTTTCTGGGTTGGTGTGTTGTTTGGGCCAGCAGATTGACGTCTTGAATGTTCCCCTGTACCTTGTGAACCATTATTTGAAGTATTTAACCGCCCACTCTGATTTAACGCTCTGGTGACTGCATCAGATATTAGCTTTGCTAAGTCGTCCGCCATTTTACTTGAATTACCGCCAAACAAGTACATCCGCTGGTCAATTGGCTTGAGCCGCTTAAATCGCAAGTGCGATTTATTAAATCGCAAATGCGATTTAATAAATCGCAATGCGATTTAATAAATCGCAATGTTATTTAATAAATCGCAATGTTATTTAATAAATCGCAATGTTATTTAATAAATCGCAATGTTATTTAATAAATCGCAAGGTTATTTAATAAATCGCAATGTTATTTAATAAATCGCAATGTTATTTATTAAATCGCAATGTTATTTAATAAATCGCAATGTTATTTAATAAATCGCAATGTTATTTATTAAATCGCAATGTTATTTAATAAATCGCAATGTTATTTAATAAATCGCAATGTTATTTAATAAATCGCAATGTTATTTAATAAATTGCAATGTTATTTAATAAATCGCAATGTTATTTAATAAATCGCAATGTTATTTAATAAATCGCAATGTTATTTAATAAATCGCAATGTTATTTAATAAATCGCAATGTTATTTATTAAATCGCAAATGTTATTTAATAAATAACAAATGTTATTTGTAAATGACAAGCCATGAGGAGTTAAATAACATTAAAATATACAAAATAAACGCTAAATAATTTTTTTACAAACGGCGCCCCATAAGGGCATTATGTAAATTATGTCGTGGACTTTGGCCTGGTCATAAAAAAGGGAAGGAAGTATTTTCGTATCATTACAGCTCGTTACAGGGAACAAGGAGTCTCTTTTTCAGATCGGAGATCGGCTTTGGAGTCAATGAAACTTATTTAAAAAGAAACTCGACGTTGAAATGGCGGTACAGTCATTTGTAACATACTTTTCACCAAAGTCAGTTTGGAAATTCGTTCTGAAATTCGCAAGTTCATTGGCAAATTCGTTTTGAACTACTCATTTATAATTGCCAGTTGAGTGCATGGCGGCTGCTAGGAATTGAACATGCCAATAAAATGCGTACTTCAAAACGAAACTGCGTATTGTGTAAGTTGCGAACTTCGGAATAATCTTCCAAACATTTTGATGAAAAGTATGTTGCAAATTATTGTAATTTATGGAATTGGAGTTCTTCACTATCAAGAGGCCGGCCATGGTCATCATGATTTCTTTTGAGTTTTTGCATGAATTATCCTATTCAGTGAAATCAGTGAAATTGAAAATTCAGCATAAGAAAGCGTTTTATGAAAACACTCCTGCTCAGAGTGAAACATTTTTAAAAAATAGGAACATTCCAAGAAAAATCCGTTGCTGAGAACGAAGCTTTTTTATTCTAGAAATTTGTTTCTTTTTTTTTTTTTACTAAATCAAGATGTCACATTTGCAATGGATCTTTTTAATCTCGGTTTACAGTCATTTGCAACTATACTCACTTTTCACCCAAATCTTCAGAAGTTCGCTCCGAAGTTCGTTGGGAAGTTTAAAGGAACGTTTTGAATTACGCATCTGATTGGCTGCTACCAAGCAACCAATCACGGAAATGCGTAGCTCAAAACGAACTACGAACTTCCAACACAAAACCGTTATTCCGAAATTTTGTCGGCGCCATTTTAATTTAGCGGGATAATTTTATTTCTGTATAAAGAATTGCTAAAAGAAAGTGACATAGCCTAGCCCTTGATGCCCCTCCGTTTCAAGACAACGGAAAATTTTTGAAAGGAAATGTTATCAAATTTCATTTCTGATGACGTATTTGAAGTATTTTTAGTTTTCCTGTTCATTATGTAACAACGAAAGTTTGGATTATTTTCTGTTTTAAGACGTCATTCACATTAATTTTGAACGTACGCGCACTGATTGTACGCGCAATTAGAGGGCGTCAGGGAGTGTATTTTGAACTGCGGATCATTCGAGACCTGGGCCTCGCACTTTAGCTTAAAATCAACCTTTTTTGGTGCTGCTTTTGGTAAGGTTGGTTTGAGCCCACAATGACAAGGGCTAAATCACGCAGACGTTCGTCACCGCCTACCGGGGATGGGGGGGGGGGGGGGGGGGGGGGGGGTTGTCTGTCGGAAAATGTCGGAAATGCATGCAAAAACTTTCAATTTACTGTAGAGGGCGTTATTTGAATTGTAAATAATAGGGCAATAACATATAAAGAATGCGGTCAAAAAAATATTCGACGATGTTTCTTTTCTTGGTTACTTTACAATAGAGGAAAAATTGTGTCACCATGATCAGTATTCGCAAAAATACCTTGGATACTTTATATAGTCGCATCAAAACAGGCATTCGCATGTGAGTTCAAAAAATAAAGTACTGCGAGTTTTCAGAATTTTGGATAGATCAAAGTAAAAATGTGGTATACTCTCGAGATTTTAAGCAAGGTAATATATTTTTCAATAATCGAACAATATTATTTTTGGCTTTTCTTCTTGTGACCCTCTCCCCCGCACGATCGAAAATTGGTCGCTGTGAGTTTTATTTGCGGTTTCCTGCTTTAAAATGTTGGTCAGAATCTTTCAATCGGCGCGTTCTTTATTAAGCTTTAGTGACGAGTTAGTTCAGTTTTAACCTTTATGCTTTATGCACAAGAACAAACTCAACAAAGTCAACAAACCCAGAAAAATATCACCACAGCATTGACAAGTTGGTAAAAGTTGGTTGCGTTTTCATGACGTTTCTGGTGTCATGGTTTATGACGTCTTTTCCCGACCCCGTTACGGGAAATAACGAGGGTGGATCAGGGGGAGTAGCAGAATAATAACACATTTCTTTCGGCTTGTTAACCGACGGTCTTTCGCTGTCAGATCTTGCTATAAAAACCTTTTGGTTTTAGTCCCTATGTAGGAGACTGTTTGTGTCTAGAAATACTGAGCAATGAACGCCAGTGTTGTCTGCTAGCTCGCTTCACGAACCAGAAGTTTGAAACGACGAAGGAAGGAGTTGAGAGACTGTCCGTCGGAATGCATGACACAGACGCATTCAAGAAAAACATTCAGGAATATTACGATGTCGAAGAAGAGCTTGGAAGGTAGGATTGGGTTTTAAATTATCGTTGAAGAAAAGAGAAGTCGTGCGGCTTTGTCGATGTTGCTTTAGAAAGGAGAAAATCCGGCTTGAATAGGCTGGGTGTGTGACAGATTAAAAGACATATTAACGAAGCGATGGCCAGACGAGGGGCCAGCCATTAATATGCCGGTTGTTATTTCATCGTAATAAGCATGTTAACCGAATGACTCTTAATCTTGTTCTTATTTATGTTATAAAGCGGCCAGTTTGCTGTGGTTCGGAAGTTGGTGGAGAAAGAAACGGGCGATGAATTCGCCGGGAAATATGTTCGTAAAAAACGGACGAAAGCGAGTCGTAGCGGAATGAGTCGCGAGGACATCAAGAGAGAAATTGAAATTCTTCGTCTGGTTGACAGTGAGAAAATTATCAAAGTCCACGAGGTTTACGAAACCGATCGCGAAATAATCTTAGTAATGGAATTGTGAGTAATACTAGCAGGTTTTCACGCTGAATTATAAACAATTGCCTATTCCTTTGTAAGCATTGCTAGACTGGTAAGGTTTTTGGTTGTAACAGAACACGGCGAACGGTTGGGGTCGGATGTATTGAACTGTTTCTCTCTCGTTATATTTAAACCCTTCACGATTTATATACAGACTACAGAGAACATCAGATAATTAGAAAAAAAGCTTTCTTACAATGTCTTTTAAATATATTTCCCTAGGCTTCGCGGCGGAGAACTTTTCGACTATATATCGAAGAAAGATTTTCTGACAGAAGAAGAGGCAATTGACTTTACACGACAAATTCTTCAAGCTCTTCAACATCTTCACAGCCGTAATGTCGTTCATTTGGACCTAAAAGTAAGTCTAGTATTACACTCAATTAATATCAGACAGACACTCGTTGTTTTTTTAAATAGAACTAGTCGAATATTGGAATGGAATTGTACCAAGTGCTCTTATGTGAAATACTTGTTACAGCACGGTTGACATTATCAAAGTATTTACCAGCTATATATATATACCATGATATTAAAATTTAGGCTAGATGGCTTTGGGAAATAACAGTTTTGCTACTTGATATGTAATGCGTCCTCGTCGCTTAATTTTTTTATAGAACAATTAAAATACGTACAATATCTTTTCTTTTCGTCGCCGGCAAACACTTGAGGCTGATGTTTCTGTTCTTTGATTGCGTTGCGCGCGCTGATTTTAAAGATTTTCTGATATTGCGCGATTGCGATCAAAGATCTTGCTTACCCTGGTCCGAAACTAATCTCCTTAATAAATGTGGCTGCGAACCAAAAACGGTAAAAAGAATACTGCGAAAATCAAAAAGCAAGTTCATGTCTCGTGTAGTGCGAGACGGCTCTATAATTATCTGGCTTCGCTATGCAGCTCGACTGTTTAGGGTAAATACCTGCTCTAAAATTACCCTAAATCGCCTTAAAATCGAAACGCGTTTTCGGCGACGTGAGGTATTCTCGTTCACAAGGCCAAGTTTGCTGGCAGATGGCGGGCCTTCCAAACAACTCGTTCCTTCCCTTCTCTCTCCCGTCACAAAGGTGACCCATTTTATTTTCACTCGGTTGGAGTCCACGCGTGCAGAGTCTAAGTTTTTGTTAGGTTTTGCCCAGAGCTGCTTATGGGTTTTAGCGGTTGTGCTTGGGAAATAGTCGAGTGGGGTTCGATCTGGTTAGCAAACGATTATTAAATCGCACCTCTCATGGATTTTTTTCCAAATTTAGACACTCTTGCGTAGTGGTGTTGACACATGGTCGGTTGATAAAAACGAATTGAATGCATCTGAGGGAATTTCGCGGACCACTTACAGTTCTAAATGCAAACAATTTGTCAGGTTTTTGATGGGTGATTATAGTACTGGAGCGAATTTAGACTATTTATAAGAAACCTAGTAGAAAACCAGTCTATTTGCGTGCGCAGGGATGACAAATTAGAACAAATATACCCTTTGGGCGTTTTGCGGAATGCTATTTTTGTCCTTCGGACAAGATGTACACTGTACAAGGCTCGTTTAGTGTAAGATAAACAATTGTGAAATGGTGATTGTGTTATTGTTTCAGAGCAGATTAGAAAGAGTTTCTTTTAAGAGCATCTGTCACCGAAGTATACCAAAGTTTTGCGCTTTGTTATTTTTTGATAATTTGTAACTGCGTTTTTCCATCAAAGAATTCGTGTAGTCTGCGGTATAAGGCACGAAATCAAGACCCCATATTTTGACCAACTATTTTAAAGATCTCGCATTTATACCATTCTAGAAACGTCAATTTTTGACCAATTTACTTCTATTCACGAAAATAACTTAATCTTTATTGAATATCAAAACACATAATGCCTGTTTTTGTTAAAGTATAGATTAGCTTGTTCAATCTTGTTTAAGGTTGCACAGATAGTGTACCAGTTGGCTGAATTAGGCTCCAGTAACTCATGTTTAATTACATATGTCCTTTGTGTAGGTTTCTGTAGCTTGCTGTGGGGGCCAGATAACTTCTTTTTGATATTATAAAACAATCAAACCGTGTTTGTTTAGTCTAGCTGGTCAGTATGGTGTCTGATTGATAATGAGATGGAGAAAATATGACATCAGCACAACACAGATTCATGCTTTTTTGTTCACCACAAAAACCTGTGTACAACCAACTGATTTGATAACATATATTTGATTTTACATCGATTCAGAACTGTCTACTTTCGTGTTTTTATTTTGCAAAATAATCACTTTTTTACAGTTTTAAGTAAAATTTAATAGTTTTCAATATTCATGTTAGATAGCACTGGTATTCAAATGTTACAGGTCAAGATCTTTAATGGTATTGACATCTACTTTGTATGCTGCAATTTTTGTGCCTTTAAAACAAAGGTTATGTGGTAAGAGGAGTATCTTTGTATTATCTGGGAAAATACGCAATAAGAGATCCATAAATATTCTTAAATAGCTCTAACACTGATGCTTATGTGAAAACCATAAATAGGTTCAACACAACAGGGTATACTTTTACAATATGATGTATAACCATGGTGAGAAAATACCTTATTTAAGTTCTCATGTAATCTTATTAAACTAAATCAAAGGAGAAGGCATATATATTACCTCCGCTTTGCAGCTATTTGTTTTAATCTTTGAAATAAGGATGTGATTGGATCTTTAAGGAATTCTTTAAATGTTTTTAAATTTGTTGAGGTTTAGTTGTCATCGAAAATTGAATGAGGTGGGCAAATAAACTGGCATACAGATTGTTTGTGACTGCCAACTGCCCAGTGTTTAGATTTATCTTCTGTCATCTTTGCCTGTCAAGCAGTTGGTAAAATCTAATTAAGACTTAAGAGATACCTGATACTAATTAGACAACTCAAAACGCAGCCTGTCAGTTCTGTTGTTAAAACTCAAGCAAAGATATACAAACAAGTTGTCTTAAGGTATTGCTATTTACCTTGCTAAACCATTTTTAATTATGATAGCAGGAAGAAAGGCTAACCTAAACACACTGGAATATCTGAGAGTGGTATGTACAGTGAATCTATTGTAATAACACTAGTACTTTGGGTTATCAGTTGGAAAATTTAATAATAGATTGATTTGTGTTTCCCTGTCTGTGTTATAGATAATATCCTGAAAGCACCTGTCACCTCTGTGTGATATCACAAACATATTTTAAACTATTCACTTGCTCCAAGATCAATACTGGCAAAAACGTTTGACTGTGAATAATGCTAGTACCTGTTAGAGAAAAAAAGCTTTTTTAGGATACTGGAATGAAAGCAAGAAAATCCTGACTAACTAACTTACGTATAGCAGGACATAATTAAACTAATTAAAATTCTTATCTTATAAATCATTTCAATGTTTACAGCTCTTAAAAACTAAAATTATATAATATACTGTATGTAATTGTCTGACAGACAGTTTCTGACCTCCTTCAATGATATTTGCTTTATGCAACTCTGAACTCTGAAGATTGTCCAAAAATGTGAAATTTTGAGTAGTCAACACATATTAAAGGGGCAGTTTTTGGCTTAAATTTTACATTCTGAAGATTATCTAAATGAATGAAAATTTTGAGAAACATGCGATGAACATCTTAGAATTATTGCACATATACTGCCAATGATACAACTATACAAGTCAGTGGGGTGGTACCCGCGCAGGCATTCATCTTGATCTCCCTTGGTGCAGCACCTGAATGCGCATGGCTTATCTTCGGCATGGGGTTGACATGGAATGCACCCTGGTCCAAAACTTAAAAAGTGTTATTCAAAGGTTTTTACCCTCAGATGATCTTCACACAACTTTGAAGATCGTCACACAACTCTGAAGATCGTCACACAACCGTCAAGATCTTCACACAACTCTGAAGATAATCCATTAGTCCACTCATGCCAATGTCTACATATTGTTGTACTTTTGTACTCTATTTATTAGAGTGCCACTAACCCCCCAAAAAATTTTTTTGCAATTCTAAAAGCCCTTCTAGTTCTGTAAACCACCAAAGTTGCACAAATTGGCATATGCATGTCCCATGGCGGAGAAGGAAAGGGAATGGGTATATTCCTGGTGTGATGCCAAACAAGGAACTCATTTGAGCTCTGTCTGCTGAATGCATAGAATTTTTACATTGAGTTAGTTGGGAAAATGAATTTCAACCCAAAAAATTCTATGTATTCACCAGACAGAGCTCAAAGGAGTTCCTTGTTTGACTTGTCTGATGTAACACCAGGAATATACCCATTCCCTTTCCTACTCCACCATGGGCATGCAGATGCAACTTTGGTCATCTACAGAAGATCAACGAAACGTCCAATACCAATAATTTATTAACTGGCCTAATCCACTCAATAAGGGCTCTTAGATTTGCGAGAAAAAATTTTTTGGGGTTAGTGGCACTTTAAAAATGTTGTTACAATGGCTAAGAAACTTAAAATTAAGAACTTAGTTTAAAATATATTTTGATAAAAAAAAAAATAAGAATCTACAAATATATTCTAGTATCTTTGCATTTACAATTTACCCCAATGAATGGTTACAGAATGAGTTTCTAGGATGGTTATGCAATCATTTATTCATTTCCTGAATTTTAAACATCAACAATACGCCTAACACCGTAGAAATGTGTTCCTCATTCTTCTACAGTTCTTATCAACAGTCATATTTACATAAATTGTGCATCTATATTATAATAAGTGTTTAAATTTTGAAAATCAAAGCGTTCCTTTTTAAATCATTCATGGCTTACGGGTTTTGGGATTTGGAACATTTGCAGCTGTGCACTGTGGAAAAGTATATCTAATTCACACCACAGGCAGATCAAGCTCAATTTGTGGTGGGCACCGTGCAGGCATTTTAATGGAAATATATTTGAAATATAAGGTTTCAAACTTCCACGGACATAGTTGATCTCACACCTCAGTTTTGTTTGTAGAACTCCGTGCTGGTATTTAATACTTAACACTTGAAATCCTGCTAAAAACGAATTAAATCTTATTCATAATCCTCAAATGTGTACAATATCTCGGGGAAAATTAAAATTTAAATGTGACCGCAGGTTTTCCTAGTCAGTGAGTCGCGCGTATGCCTTGCACAGGCTTCTGCAGTCTCGGGACAAGACTTTCATGCACATGGTGGCCATAAAGAACGGGGACTCAGCTCTGAGAATGAGATTTCCACAAAAAATATGGCTGACATGGACTCGGAGGACTGGCTATCACGCTATTAAAATCATGTTTTTTTAAATTCTTGACAAATGTGCTGTCAGAATGCGGGAAGTGCCGTTTCAGAGATCTAAATTTCATGCAGTATAGGACAAAATGCGCTATTAAAATCATGTTTTAAAACTTTAAAATTCATCACAAATTTGCTGTCAGAATGCGGGAAATACAGTTTCAGAGATCTGATTTTCAAAAATTTTCCGAGGGGGCATGTCCCCGCACCCCCCCTAGATATGCCGTCACATGCCTGGGTATTACTCAAACATGGCAGCTATGACATCTCACTACTGATGCTATGATCTAAGCCCACACTACTAGCAGTAATTTCATTTTTCTTTACAGCCTGAGAATATCTTACTAAAAAACACAAGAAGAAAAACAATTAAGCTAGTAGATTTTGGTCTGGCACGCGTGGTTAAGGAAAATGAACAAGTTAGGGAGATTATGGGCACTCCAGAATTTGTTGGTAAGGAGATGATATTTATATGTATAGTACAGTATATTGTTATATACTCAGAAGTTTTTTTGTTAATTTTTGTTTTAATTTACCAGCTCCAGAAGTATTGAACTTTGATACAATTAGTACTGCAACTGATATGTGGTGAGTTTGCAAGTTATTGTGAAACATTTATACAGTAATACAATACCACCACCACAATTATTTATATCTCTATATTAGTCAGTACAGTTATCACAACCACTATCATTACCACCACCATCATCACCACCATCATCATCATCACCATCGTCATCAACACCATCATCATCACCATCATCATCATCACCACCATTACCACCACCATTACCACCACCACCATCAGCAGCAACAGCAGCAGCACCACCATCAACTCCACCACCATCATCACCACCACCATCATTACCACCACCATCATCATCACCACCACCATCAGCACCACCACCATCATCATGAGCACCACCATCATCACCACGACCATCATCACCACGACCATCATCACCACCACCACCATCAACACCCACCACCATCATCACCATCACCACCATCATCACCATCACCACCACTACCATCGTCAACACCACCACCATCATCATCACCACCACCACCATCACCACCACCATCATCATGATAACACCACCACCACCATCATCACCATCATAATACCACCACCACCACCACCATCATCACCACTACTATCATCACCACCACCATCATCATCACCACCATCGCCACCACCATCACCACCACCATCATGATAACACCACCATCATCACCATCATAATCACCACCACCATCATCAACAGCATCACCATCATCACTTTCACCATCACCACCACCATCATCATCATCATCAACACCACCACCATTATTGAGATCATCATGCTAATTTAGTGCTTACCACTTTATTAAAATATTTACTGTCTGAAATAAGGATTCTTCTTTCTTTCAGGGCCTTGGGTGTTATAGCTTATATTTTGTAAGTAGTAAAACCAAGAACTTAAGAAATACATTAAATATATCAATTGCAGCAAATGACAACTGATTTGAAGGTTGGCTTCTGTGAGATTTGCTGAAAAAATTAAAGTTGTGGGGGACACTGTGAATGTATACATCTAACCTTTCATCGCATTAAAAAATTTCTTGTAATTTTAAGAAAACTTCTCGTAATTTTGAAAAAAATTCTCGTAATTTTGAAAAATTTCCTCGTAATTTTGAAAAAAAGTCTCGTAATTTTGAAAAGATTTCTCGTAATTTTGAAAAAAAATTCCCGTAATTTTGAAAAGATTTCTTGTAATTGTGAAAATATTTCCCGTAATTTTGAAAACAATTCTCATAATTTTTCTTCTTAAGATTAAGCGGCGCTTCACCATTCCTTGGTGAGGATAACCAGGAAACGTTTACAAATATTATTCAAGTGGATTACCAATTTGATGAGGAGTACTTCGATGAGATTAGCGACGAAGCCAAAGACTTTATTCGCAAGCTGCTCATCAAAGATCCAAGGTACACGACACATATTTGTTTTTTTACAAATCGAAATATAATAAGGTTTGAGCACTGCCGAAAAATTATTACGGGGAGCATGGGTGGCATGTGCTATTAGAGCACTGCCTCGCACCAATAGTTAAGCCCGGTTTGACCGGGTTAGTACTTGGATGGGTGACCATCTGGGAATAACCCCATTCTCGGGGTGGGGACTCATGTGAGTAGAGTTTAGTTGGTCTCTCCTGTGCTTCGAGGGTTTTTTGCCGGGTTCTCCGGTTTTCCTCCCTCTGTAAAATCAACACCTATAGGTCTTACCTGTAAATGGAGGACCCCACCAGCTCTGCTGAAAAACTTATCCTCCTTAAATAAAGAATAATAATGATATTCAACGTAGTTCGTAGTAGAGTGTCGCGTATCTGGAACACTCTCGCAAACGAACTTCGCCCAAAAAAAAAATATCTGGGTTTCCGGTTTCCCGGCCCCACCTACAATCGTGGAATAATTACATTGGGACACAACGTATGTCAAGAGACTTCTGTGCGCACGCGATTTATCTTGAAAATGTGCCCTCCCCTTCCCCCTCCGATCAAGGTTGCGACTGAATTTTTGTTTCTTAGGACTCAGAAGTGTCACCTGGAAATCAACATTGATTGGTGGGGGAGGGGTAAAACAACGTTATTTATCCCACGATAGTGCAATAAGCAAGAGGGAAGTTAATTGATGCTTTAGTGTCCCAATGAATTATTCTCGGATTGTAGTTTTTTCCTAGCAAAATGCCGACCCTAATCTTTTTATTGAATTTTTAAGGGCATTGGCCCGAGTTGCAGCATGATTTGCATCTTGGGATAGCAAGCGTGGCATCAGAACCTAGTAATGTGCTCAAAATTAGCTTTAATAGATGTGCTAGCGTAATTGACATTTGGTGTTGGAAAGAATACTATTGTTATTCCTAGGCACTAAATTAAAAAAAAGTTAAAAAAAAGTAAATCCGACCTACCCTACCTACGTTTTTGTGAAGAGAAATGGAAAACCCAGGTATTTTTTTTTTGGCCTGAGATTTATATTAACGAAAAACTGACGTTTCAAGCAGAGTCCTTTTGTTTAATTTGTAATTGGCGAGAATTTTGGTAAATTCTGAACATTTACGGATTTTTTGAGAATTTACGGATTTTTCAAGGAAATTTTTTATTAATTTCTAGATTTTTATAACCCAGGATTGACAGGTTTTCGGAAAGTGATTCGAGTCAAGTCTTTCCAAGTTTGTTTTATTAATCTTGTCATTTGTTTTGGGTTTTTTTTCCCTTAGAAAGCGGCCAACTGCCCACGACTGTTCCCGACATACTTGGGTTGAAGAAGAGGTAAGTTGGCAGAATTTCAACTGACTCGTGTTGCGGGCTCAACAACATACGACATTCACGCGTGTTGTACACTAAACTATTTTTAAATGTCATGTAGGGAGGCGGGCAAGCTCACCTTTTTGGTTGTTATTCAAAGTTAATTTGACGACTGAGCTTAATTTAGATGTTTTGGGACATAGACGTCGTATTACGTTGCGTAGTAGAGAGCAGATCAGTTTTGCCTGGTCTGATCTGGTCTGATCTTGTCTTGTCTCGTCTCGTCTCGTCTCGTCTCGTCTCGTCTCGTCTCGTCTCGTCTCGTCTCGTCTCGTCTCGTCTCGTCTCGTCTCGTCTCGTCTCGTCTCGTCTCGTCTCGTCTCGTCTCGTCTCGTCTCGTCTCGTCTCGTCTCGTCTCGTCTCGTCTCGTCTCGTCTCGTCTAGTCTAGGCGAGTCTAGTCTAGGCGAGTCTAGTCTAGGCGAGTCTAGTCTAGGCGAGTCTAGTCTAGGCGAGTCTAGTCTAGGCGAGTCTAGTCTAGGCGAGTCTAGTCTAGGCGAGTCTAGTCTAGGCGAGTCTAGTCTAGGCGAATCTAGTCTAGGCGAGTCTAGTCTAGGCGAGTCTAGGCGAGTCTAGGCGAGTCTAGGCGAGTCTAGGCTAGTCGAGTCGAGTCTAGTCTAGTCTAGTCTAGTCTAATTCAGTATAGACATTGTGTTGTATTGGCCTACCTTGGATTGTGTTGTGCTGTGGTATCTTGCATTGCCTTTCCTTTCCTTGCGTTGCTCTTTATTGCTTTGATTTTGTTTTGTTTTCTTAATGTCCAAAATGTTTAGGTTGTTGACAAGAAGAAAAGACAGAGGAGACGCACAACACAAATCTGTACTTTCAACTTCAAGAGATTTGTCGCAAGGAAACGATGGAAGGTGAGAATAGTTTGAAGGCGCTGCCAAGAATTTGCTGTGTTCGCTCAACAACGTCTAGGATCTCAGCTGTGAGAGGTGCGCGCTACCGCGTTCTCTAATGCAGTGGAGATTTTTTTCGATTGTAATTTTCCCAGAATCTCCGCCATTCTTCGGGGAATGAGTATTTCAATTGTTGTGCAGTTTATTAATCCTGTATTATCTTTTTCAGATGGCCTTCAACAAAATTCGTGCCATGAACTTGATCGCCAAGATGGGCATAAAACCACCCCCCGGTTTCGTTGCTACGATTCCGCCGATGGTAGAGAATGACGTCAATGTTGAAAATGACGTCAGCGTGGAGAAGGAAAAGGTAATTGTGATCACAGTATGATTGTCTTCTATGAGTTTAGCATTTATACTTTGTACATAAAAATGAACATCTTTAGCCTAAAAATGAAATAGCTTGAAAAGGAAAACGGCGTTACCCAATGGCTCTCACTCCTTGATAGACTTTCTCAAAGTCCTTTTCAAACATTTCTGACCTTTCGACATTTTTAACTTTCGACATTTTTGACCTTTCGACGTTTTTGACCTTTCGCTTCCCGTTGAAAAGGACTTCCCACCTGCAGCGCGCCAAAATTCACCGGTGACTTTTTCGACCGGTGACGTAAGTCGGGAAGTAATTATATTCAGGCTAAATTGCTATGCAAGTGCTATCTTTGGAAGTTGGAGTTAAACAGACTTTTGAAAATGTTTTAGTAGGGGTAGAACCACTTTCCACTGCATGTACAACCCGAAACACGTCAAAACAGGGCGATGTACATTCCAGCGATTTCCCGCCAGAATATTTAATTAGATTCAAAAACCCGCAAGCGAAACAAGTCCGCCTCTTTCCTCCCGCTTTTCCGCTCTCCCGCCTTTCCACTCGCCCGCAAAAACTAGCGCTAAGAGGCGGACTTGGAGCAAGTCTAACTCCTTGATGGAACTAGTTCGTAGAATAAACTTAGGTGTTGATTTTGCGGAGGGAGGAAAACCGGAGAACCCGCTGAAAACTCCTCGAAGCACAGGAGAGAACCAACAACTCTGCTTACATGAGGCTAAGGTAGTCACCCATCCGAGTACTAACATCATTTGACCTGGCTTAACTTCAGTGGTGAGAAGGTAGCGCGCTGCTAACAGCTTGTGTTACCCATGCTTCCCGGAAATGTATGAAATTTTGAAACTTAGGGGCCGTTTACATGAATCCGGATTGAGTTTCAATCCGGATTGAAAAGCGAAGTCAATCCGTGTTTACATGTGAATTGGGTTTCTGGATTGAAATCCACCTGTCGCCTGAAATCCGTAAATATTAGAAAACACGCATGCATTGTTTGTTCTAGTCCTCTCTGTCACGTTTTTCATTCCGGAATGAAACTCGCACCGCGTTTACATGATTCCGGAACGAAATTTCAATCCGGAATGAGATTTCAATCCGGAATGAGAAACGGATTGAACTCAATCCGGAATGAGCTACTCTCAATCCGGATTCATGTAAAAACAGATAAAGGGGATTGAAACTCAATCCGGATTCATGTAAACGGTCCCTTAATCTTAACTAATGATATAAAGTGTTGCTCCGAGTGTTGAACCATACCGGACAAGTAGAGAAGACTCTACCTGGCGCGGCTATGGGCTTCGAACCCGCGACCTTCGGCTTGCCGACTAGCTAACTAGATTGTTATTAATCTTAACCATTTCTTTCTATCCTCAGGACGGAGATACAAGTACACAGAAAGAGCACAAGGAACATAAGGAACATAAGGAGCATAAAGACCATAAGAAAAACACTTCGACGATTAACCGGAAAAAACACAAACAACACAGCTCTCCAAAGACTGGCGTTGAAAAAACTGACTCGCTTACCCTCAAGACCATGGACATTGACATTGGCGAGGCCGATGCTGTTGGATCGGAGTCTGAACATGTGCCTTCGGATAACGAAATTGTAAGCGAGGTTGAACCCAGTCAAGCAGTCATCGAACCTATCGACTACGGAACGATGAGCTTACGACAAAAGAGACGTGCTCGTGGTCAGCTCCGTCATGACGAGATTGTGAAATCGAAGAAAGAGATCGACGCGAAGAAGTCGAAACCGGAAGATGAGACGACCGCTGTTGAAAATAATGCAGATACAGCCAACGTGGAAAAGAAAGAGCCTGAGACCGAGCCTGAGGCCAAACCGGAGAGTGTGACAAGTACAATACACATTGATCATAAACCAGGAGGCATTCTCAAGAAACGTGAGACCAAACCAAGCAGAATACCTAGTACAGAAGATAATTATTTTGTTACACTAGATGCTGTTTTACATCCACCAGACGCCACTCCCTTCCTTCCAGAAGAGAATGTAGAGCAAGTCCCCCCTCCACACGGTATACTGAAACACGACATCCCTCACGTGGCACAAGAAAAACCCACAGAGGTTTCACAAACACATCAGGAGACTAATAGTGGGGAACTGAATGACGAGGCTGTGTCGGCATTTAATATAGAAGTTGATGTCGCCAGTAAGGAAACACCGCCCCCGGAAGTTGATTCGCCGGTAACTGATGTTGAGGTTGGTCAGGATTCGAAGACTGCTGACCAGGTTCCTGAGAAAGACGCTGATTCAGTTGATGAAAAGAGTTGTGAAGCAAGTGTTCCATTGAAAAAGGATCGTAGTGGTTCTGGGTTGGTTAGACATGATTCTAATGAGAAGGCTGCATCTGAAGGAAAGAATAATAAAACTTCAACGACATTGCCGCAACCGAAGAAAACGTTTACGAAGAATAATGGTTCCCAACAACAGCAGTTTACTCCACCACCGTGGAAAACACAGCGCAAAATCAGCAATGAGAATCTGAAACCAGCTTTACAAGGAGTGTCGAAAGTGTCCTTGAAAAAAAATCGTTTCTTGTCGAATGATAAGCTTTCCAGTCCCAAGTCGCCGACAAGTCCCGCTGGATTGAAACCTTACAACGTTCTTGGGAAAAGTAAGGTATTCCAGAAAGATAATACAGCCGAGAAAAGCTCTCAAGATCTGAAGAAAGCCACTGCAACGAAGACGAATTCTGTCGGAGGAGAGTTGAAGGCTGTCGAATGCGATATTAACTTGGACGAGCCGGAAAAAGCGAAGGAGAGATCTGAGTCGAAGGACAGTTCTGAGAGAAAAGCTAGTGTTAAGCATAAGCATGAGAATAAGGATGCGAAAGAGAGAGATCCCCAGGAGACGAAAGCTATTGGTATAGAAATATCGAAACCACGACCCGATAGTCATTCCAAACCACGGTCCGGTAGCCAGTCGAAAGGACGTGCAAGCAGCGTTAATTATCAGAACAATAAAAACCAAACAAATAAAGCGAATTTAAACAGTAGAGCACGTTCCAGTAGCACGCAAAACTCGAAAGACGAAGTTAAAGATGAAAGGAAAATAGAACACGCAATGGAAAAGCCAAGAGTTCTCGTCAACGGCGACAACACGTGGTCCGATCTGAACAATTCGAAGCGCAAAAGTCTTGAAAAAAGTGAGAAAGTTGTTTCGAAAGTCACAGTTAAACCCTCTGTCGAGAAAGAGGAGGAAGAAGTTAAGGATGAGTTAACTAGCGTATCAAGCCATAGTTTAACCGAATTCTCCATCACACCGCGACGGAATTCTGGAGATGGGAAGAGCTCAGGGTTTGACGTAATGGTAACCATTGGCCCGCAAGACCAGCCGCCGCCTGATTCTCGTGTAGCGTCGTCGGCCATTAAATCAAAATTTGCCTCGTCTTCGTCCTCGTCCATCGTCGACACAAAGTTAAGAGTACCCAATGGCAAACTGACATCAGCAAGTGCAAATGATGTGACCAGTCACAGCCGGGAGACTACAACGACCGCTGATCGTCAAGCCGCAGCACAGGCTCCGAAATACAACCATAAAAGAGACTTTTCAAAATATCTGACCCCGGATCAACCAAGTAGAAAACCTACCGCAAATAACCCAAAAATCTCAACTCCTGTTCGGCCAAAGCCTCCTGTTATTATGAACCGTAGCCAACCGACCTTGACACCGACGACGAAAGGAAAGAAACTAGCCGTTAGTAGTACACTTAATTACGTACCGCGCTGTTCGTTTGGTTTCACGACGAAACCCACGGTTCAGACCGAGTTCGTTATTAAACCAGCGTCGGAAGCCGACGACACGCCGAAGAGGAACAACAACAACGACCAATCAAAACGTTTGTCGCAGTCATCTAATGCCAGCGATCGTTCGGCGAGTTCGGGATCGTCCGAAGAATCGTCGGTTTTTACTGTAAGCACTGGGAGCAGCCTTCACGATGATCCCACGACACGTGACGTCAACCCCAAGGTAATGGAAACTTTAATATATCGCGGAAACTCGCCGAGAACCATTCAAGCCCCACCCTCAGTCCACGTGCAAGTCCCGTGTTAGAACGCAAGTGGAAAGCCACCCTTGTCTTACCCAAGGATTGCGAAAAAGTTCCATTGGCACCCAAGGATCGGGACATCCGAATCTCAAACACGAATGCGCCGCGTAAGAAGAAATTTTCAAATGTACGGTCAATGTGGGAAGGAAAATAAGATAAAATCAATTTATAATGCGGTATGAATGAATTTAAAAAAATGCGATTTACTCGCTATTCCACCCTTTATAGAAATGAAATTTGTAAAGTATTTAGCTGAACCTACTCAGATTGGGGCGAGTTTAATATATATATATATATATATATATATATATATATATATATATATATATATATATATATATATATATTATATATATATATATATATATTATATATATATATATTATATATATATATATATATATTATATATATTATATAATATATATATAATAATATATATATATATATATAAATATAAACGTGAGTTCGTATATTTTTTTATGAATTGTTATACAGTATTGTTTAGGATATTTAGAGAGAGAGAGAGAAAAAAAAGAATTTACTGCACGGTTATAATTTATAAATCATGGAAAAATATCTTTGCGATTTTTATTTTATTGACGAGCGAGTCAATTGTCTCACGTTTCTGAGTCGTTTTCACACTATTTTCCCTGCATGCTTAGGGACTTGTCATAAAGTATTTTTATCCTACAGATCAGGGGCGGGTGATATTTTGGAAGAGTATGAAATGTTTGCCCGCTACCCCCGAAATGCTGAAAGCGGCGAGAGAAGCCAATGCGTTATCTTAGACCAAGTTATTCAAGTTATTTGAACTTGAATCTGTCCAACGAATGTTTTCAAGTTTGCGTCATGGTTACACTGCCTTCAATGTGGAAAGGTCTATCGGATTACGATATGTTTATCACTTTATCTTTTGGCAAGAATGAAATTTTTAACTTTGTCAACACTCGACAATTTGCCAATAAATGTTGACAACAAAACACGAAGGATAAATCATAATACATATAGAAAACAAGGTCATTGGAAACAGACACACCACTCATAATTAGGGAATGAATGAATAGGAAGGAAAGACAGACACACCACTCATAATTAGGGAATGAATGAATAGGAAGGAAAGAAAGAAAGAAAAAAGAAAGAAAGAAGCAAGCAAGCAATTGCTACTAAGGAGGGAAGGAACAGACAGACACCGACGTTTGAAATCGAGAGGAGCAAGTCTTACGTGTATCCGATATTAAAAAGATGCGAGTGTTTTACTGGGAAATATACAGTGTCGTATTTTCCATATCCTCACTAGTGAAGATATCGATGACGTCATTTAGAATTTTACCGCTTTTTGCATTGAAAGAACATTACACGGTGGCTTAAAGATACGAATTTTATCTTCTCGTGGCAAAAACAATATTTTACTCATTCGCTACGCTCATTCGTAAAATATTGTTTTCCCACACTCGAAGATAAAATTCGTATCTTCGCGCCACCGTGTAATACCCTCTATTTATCCGATATATTTATACAATTATCCGATCGTATCATATCATATATATGGCATAATTATTGTTTTTTTTTGGCTTGCCACTGACCACTCGCGGTCTCAAATGAGTTATTTGAGCCATAACAATTTTGAAAGTGAACACAACAAGAAAAGCTGGCCCAAAAGAAGAATTGAGTTTTTGCCAAATATATCGTTCGCAGGCAAATGTCTGCCTTTCAAGAACTGAAAAAGGAGATTCGAGTTCTTGAAAAGGTGTTTCATCAGAACCACGCACGGTTTCGAGTGAAAGCGAATGGCTTAGACGAACTATGTTGTCATTTCGTTGGCAAGAATGGCGAACTGTTTGTAATTCATTGCAATCTTTATGTAAGCCTTGAAAAACTGGAATTGTTTACAGACAATCATTTGTTACTATCAGTTGGTTCACCTATTGTGTATTACTGTTCATTTTGATAGTTTTAAATGATAAAAGAATTGATTTTGTTTCAGGAATCCTATCCGACAGTACCTCCAATGTGGTTCACGGAAGCAGACGATTTGTCCGTGATTGAAGCTGTCGAGAATCTTGCTCAAGCAGAACACAATAACTCCGTTAAAATGGTAATCTCTCCACGCAGATACCTTCCTTTGTAACCCCAAATACACCACAATCCTCCTCCAATAATCATCCACAACATCACTCCACACCAAGAAGAATTTCTAACTCATAATCATAAAATGGATTTGCAATGCCTTGTTACTGTAATACTTTTCATAATTTTTTTCTCATCGAGGCATGCTTTTTCATTTTAGTTATTAAAGATGACAAAGAAGTTAGTAAAGGAGCTGTGTGTAAAACAAAATGTAGATTTCCCTCGAGTTATTGAAAATCTAGAGGATGTCGAATGTGAGGAAGAGGTATAGTTTTAGAATTTCTGAATTTAATTAACAAGACAAAGACGTTCCTTAATCTTCTGCAAAATTTCCTGGACTGAATTTGTTACATTGTATATATATATATATATATATATATATATATATATATATATATATATATATATATATATATATATATATATATATATATATATATATATAGTGTATTTTAAATCGCCAATGAGTTGTTTCCTTTGCTCATTTGGTGATCTTTGGGTGTTTTATAAAATGTTAGGTATATTACGGTAGTGTAAATATGTGATATTTTATAATCACCTAGAAATATTGTCAGTTTTAGGTTAGTTTAGTTAGAGTGTACAATAGTTTAATTTTGATGATAATAATGTGTAGAAAGGCATTAACTCATTTCTCCCCCACTTGAGTAAAACCACCTGGCATTTATAGTCAGGATATAATTACAAGCGCCAGTATTGTTCGGGTGGGGGGGGGGGTATTGTTTGGGGGGGGGGGGGGTAGGGGACACATGCAGACATGTCCCCCTCAAATTTTGCTGTTTCTCCATGTGCCCTCCCTAGATGACCTCATATGAGATCATAACCTCAAATGAGATCATAAAATTTTGTCCCTCATTTGCCACTCAGTAGTGACAATTATGATAATTATTGTCCCTCAAGCAATCAAACCAATATCACGTCGTCCCCTATATGATAACCTGTTGTACTTTTATCAGGAAAGTGGGTGATAAAAACGATGTTTCTCACTGTCTCGGGATATATCATATTTATTACCCATCGTTATCTCCCTTATAAAGGGACAAAATTATGTTATGAATAAATTTACGTTGCACACTGAGTATGATGGTAACTTTCTTGAGTTGGATCTTGGTGAGCCCCCCCCCCCCCTAGTTTTTTTTTCATTGAACTGTGTGCTTCCCAACTTTGAAATGTCTGATGATGCCACCGATTATAACAATGTTCACATGTATAAAAGCCTGAGCAGAAGTATGTGAAAGGCCACATGTAAAAAATCATAAATGCTGATTTGTACAGGCCCACCACTGAGACACAACTGAAGGCCCAAGGTAAAATAGACATGTAGACGCCCCTCTAGTTATTGGTGTATGTAGTATGTAGGTTAGTAGTAAAAAAGTTCTTGAATTATTGGGTCTCTGATCAAAAGGGTATTTCTTGCATTTTGTGGGCACTATTCTCATATTTTTATTTGCAGTGCCAAATTTGAAAACCCTTGAGCAAATTCCCCCTATTTACTGCCTTTCCTCCTCTTTCCCCCTCTTTCCTCCTCTTTCCCCCTCTTTCCTCCTCTTTCCTTCTCTCCCCTCCTCCCCTCTCCTCCCCCTCCTCCCCTCCTCCTCCCCCTCCTCCCCTCCTCCCCTCCTCCTCCTCCTCCTCCCCTCCTCCTCCCCCTCCTCCCCTCCCCCTCCTCCTCCTCCTCCCCCCTCCTCCCCCTCCTCCCCCTCCTCCCCCTCCTCCCCCTCCTCCCCCTCCTCCCCCTCCTCCCCCTCCTCCCCCTCCTCCCCCTCCTCCCCCTCCTCCCCCTCCTCCCCTCTCCTCCCATTCCTTTTATTATATCTTTGTGTAACTTTAGGAAGCACCAGGATCTGATGAGGGATTTAACGATGATGAAGAAGAGGAGGAAGAAGAGGATTTTTTAGATGAGGTGAAAGAAATAAAATAAAGTGTTAAATAAATTGTTATTTAAAACGAGCTTTCGACTGCCAGTCTGCAGTCTTCGACGGGTAAAAGATGAGTGAAAATGACTACGACTATGGTTTAGAAATTGTAAGTGGCAGTTCTGCCTATATAATTGTAAACTGTAATTCTAAACCATAGTCATAGTCATTATCACTCATTATCTTTTACCTGTCGAAGACTGCAGACTGGCAGTCAAAAGCTCGTTTTAAATTAATATTTACGATCAGAGAACGTCTCGCAGATATTATGTATAATCCTGGTCGCACTTCCAATAAAATAAAGTGTTAAATAAATTGTTAATAAACAACTGTTAGTGCTCTGCATCATTTCTTGGCAATTGTGAATACTATCACAACCAGACACAGTGCTACAACGCAGTGCCCTGTGGCATTCAAAACAGGTTAAAAATGTTGCGTCAAAAATGTCGCTTGCTACTGATTCCTTATGAACGAATGTACGAACGAATGAACAAAATCACACACAAAAATATATAGTGGTTTGAAAGTTAGCTGCACATGCAGCTAACTTTCAGGGCACTGCAATTACTGTAAACTGGCTTGAAAACTTAACCATACTATATTGGTACTACATAACCTTGTTTTATAAGATCTTGATACTGTAGTTCACTATCTTTTAATATTTTCTCTGTTACATTGTAATTTTCTATTTTCAATGCGGTACATTTTGCAAAATTTCATCATCATTTTCTTTCATTTATGATCATGTTATATTGTAGGATGACAATGAAGAATATGATAATTATGAAATGGAGGAAGAAAAAAGGTGTTTTTTTATTAGCAGCTCCAATTGTAAAATTATAAATAATAATAATTATTTTCCAACTCATTGACAGAGAGGTGTGTAGCGGTTGTTTTTGTACTTAATTGTTGTTGTTATTATTTTGTAGCCAAGATCCTAATCAGGATCTGAATGGAATTAGTGCAGAACATTTTGCTGTTCTTGAAAAAATTAGACTAAATCAAAGAGAGGATCATTTGAAAGTAAGTGCCCAGTTATTCCTAAATACATCAATATTTTACTACAGTAAGTAAATATTCATTTATTTATTATTTATTTATTTATTTATTTATTTATTTATTTATTTATTTAATTTAAATTAGAGTAATCTACTGATTTTTTACTAGGGGGCTGTGTCAGGTTCAGTTCAAGCAACTGACAGATTGATGAAAGAAATTCGGGAGGTTTATAGATCAGAAAGTTTTAAACGAGGTACAGTAATAATTATCATACAATACTGTATCTAAAATTTGTACTGGCAGTAATGCTACAATACAATAATTAATTAATTATTTCAATACTAAACTAAACTAAACCAAACCAAACTAAACTAAACTAAACTAACTGAAACTAAACTAAACCGAAACTAAACTAAATCTATCGAAATTGTAATCTATAAATTATGTGAGTTTGAATTTCTGTTCAGGTTTGACAATGATTTTGGAATAAAGTCAATTTTATTTTCATAATTAATTTTATATTTTTTAAAACTTTTTTTGTCCTTAATGACTATTTATCCCAATGTGTTATTTTATTCCAGGAGTGTATGAAGTAACACTTGTCAACGATAGTTTGTATGATTGGAATATTGAAATACTCAAGTAAGATATAATAATACTACATGATATGATACATGAGGAGGAGTGTTTCATCAGGATATCCAAACGCCGAGACGTTTGTTGAAAACCGAGGTGAAGCCAAGGTTTTTGAACAAACTTCGAAGTGTTTGGACAGCTGATGAAACACTCCTCCAAGTGTACGATAATCTCAGACAAATCAGTATTTTAAGAGAAAATCAAGATGAAAGTTTGCTTAATTTATGTAATTTCTTCCTCCAACATCCAAACCACAGACACGGTACTGATTTCCTTTGTGTTTTCCTCATGAATTATTAATGATTTGAGATATATATAAAATTAATTTTGGAATTTTTTAATTTCACAATACATAGTATTATTGGAAATGTTTGTTGTTGTTTTATTGTGTTGTTTTTCCAGAGTTGATCCTGACAGTTCACTTCATAAAGATTTACTACAATTAAAAACTAAAGGTGGAAAGGGACACATAACACTAAATATGACATTTACAGTAAGTGATAATTCAGGGGGTTAAAACTCTCATCTTTATACAGCCCAGGGTTGTATATCACCAGGGTTCGAATTAACATTTCAAAAGTGCATCGCGAAAATATTGTTGAAAAAGTAGGGGGACTGGGACTGACACCCCCCCCCCCCCTCCCCTCCCAGTTTCAACTTCTGCTTTCACTTTGGTATTCACCACAGAATCCGCGGCGTTGGAGTTCTGGATTATGCTAGAATTCGAAACTCCGTGCAAAAAAACAACACATTTATTTAAGCTTGTTTCAAACGTCAAACTCATCAGTGCGTAATTCGAACCTTTCCAAGCATTTTACTCATCAAATGTGACTTTCAAACTACTGCAGGTGAAACAACAGTGTCAAAAATGTGTCTGAAATGACATGTGTTTGTTCTATTTTTGTGCTCAAAATCTCACTGAATTTTCAAAGGATAAATTTACAATTTACAATTTATTGTTATGATGTGATGTAACATGAGAACTATCCAAGGCTGTTGTTTTATTTTGTAATAAACCAGAGTGGAAGGCACTCAGCAGTTACTTTGCATCGCAATTTTGGAGTTTTTATGTTTGTTTTGGATCGCATATTTCGGAAGGCTAATTCGTAAAAAAAAAGTTGCGTTTTCAAAAAAATGCGGATATGTGTGGACGGAGTCTAAATAAGCAATGCTTTATGTTTTTAGGATAAATTTCCATATGAACCTCCGTTTGTAAGGGTAATCTGTCCTGTCCTTCATGCCGGGTAAGTCTGCAGGGTGTTTTTGGAAGTGATCTACAAAAGTATGACCTACAGAAGTATGACGTTCTAGATAGAGCAAAGTGAAAAGTTGGTAAACTGCCGAGAATAATTTTGTACTGTATAATAAACGAGCAGGAGTGTTTTATCAGATATAAAGACACGAGGCGAAGCCGAGTGTTTTTATATCTGATAAAACACGAACTGCGAGTTTATTATACGGCTTCAAAAACGAACCACTTGGTAAGTTGATTGACGGAGTTAGTTTGAAAAATAACCTTGTCTAAGCCGAGAAATTCAAAGCTAAAGTTTATGTAAATCAGGAGAAATCTTTATCACATATAAAGATACGATACGGTCATGATTTTCTTTTGTGTTTTCCTCATGAATTATTAATGAGTTTTTGAAGATTAAAGAAATACCAAATGGTTTTCCGTGTTTGGATACTCTGATCCAAACACGCGGGAAATTGCGAGACTGGAGAAAAGCGTAACAAAGCACGAGCTGTAAGCGAGTGTTTTTAGCTTTCCGAAAGTCGAGCAATTTCCCAAGTGTTTGGATAAGAGTCTCCAAACACAGAGAAAACCATTTGGTATTTCTTTTATAAAATAATCACAAGTGAATATGATATACTGTCCGACATTTTCAAAAAATCGTTTTGGCGGGAATTTTCCGTGTTTGGATACTCTCATCCAAACACGGCAATCGACCAATCAGGGCTCGTGTAGTATACATGTTATTTTATAAAACGAATTATTATATGGCTGGGTTTGATTTCCGGTCCATACGCAAAACGACGCACGCTGATTGGTTCCTGAGAGGTCGGGATTTTACGATATTGACCGACCGGTCAATACGCTTTTTTCTCGGCCCTGTAAGTTTTGGCGGGAAGATTTCTGAGTTGATTTGAATACAAATAAAAGAGAAATAGGCATCTTTATTCAAATATTCTGAACAATAAAATGTGTTGGAACATCACTGCTGGTTTTCTTTAAAGCTGTTTATCTAAAAACACGACAAATAAAAGCCGAACTGGTGTAAATAAGAAGGCCAAGAAGCGACACGAAAAAGTCAACATGTAATAAGGTAAACAGCATACTCCGAAGACGAAAACAACGCTAGAAGCTTAAAAATAAAATGAACCAATAGCCATATAATAAATTCCTTATTAACCTCGTTTGCTCGGTCTGTACTGGAAAGTATTTGCCCTCGGTTTTATCGCACAAACCTCGCTCCTTCGTCGCTCGGTCTGTACGAAAACCTCAGGCAAATACTTTCCCGTACAGACACAGACCTCGCACTCGGTTAATAAGTCTTAAATACTGACGTTCTAAGTGAAGCCTTTTCACTTTGACGAAGGGCTCCACTAGAAACGTCAGTATTTAGTTATCAAAACTAATCTCAGCAGTTTACCACCTTTTCACTTTGCTCTATCTATAAGACACTGTCTACGCAACACTCTACGTTTTACATACATTATGAACGTTTTATATAGTACTTTTAAACTATGAACTGTTTTTTGTGCTAAAGTATGAAGAAACTTGAATGGTTCTATAAAATGAAATCAGCCTGTACTACAAAGGTCGTTTTTGCATGTGAAAATTAGTTGACTTGTTAATTTAAAAAGATCAACGTTTTTACATGTTTTTGTTTGTTTTTCTTAAGATACGTTTTAAGCGGTGGAGCAATTTGTATGGAATTATTAACAAGCCAGGTACTGTGTACATTATTAGTGTTTTCACCTTGAGTTGGTAAAGTTTTTTCGTATGTTTTTGCTGTACAAGCTGTCATAAGTTAAAGTGTATATGAAACTAAAATTAAGTTTGTCTTATTTGAAAGAACTCTTAAAATAATGGGGAATATCAATTTACAGCTTTTTCATATTTTACTTAGTTCTTGAGATATTTAGACTTATGTGATATTCAAATGAGATAACTTATGGTTCATTTTTTCACTAATTAACATATTCGAAAATCGCGAATATTTTTAAGATTATTGAACAAAATCACTTGAGACTTTGCATATTGCTACAGTTCATGCAACTAAACATGAACGACAAGTTGCAAGTGATTTTGATCAATAATCTTAAAAATATTCACGATTTTCGAATATGTTAATTAGAAAAAAACGAACCATAAGTTATCTCATTTGAATATCACATAAGTCTAAATATCTCAAGAACTAAGTAAAATATGAAAAAGCTGTAAATTGATATTCCCCATTATTTTAAGCGTTCTTTCAAATAAGACAAACTTAATTTTCGTTTCATATACACTTTAAACTCAGAGAAAAACTCTGAGCTCCAGACGGGACTCGAACCCACAACCTTCCGAATGCCAGCCGGTGAGAGCTCACCATTGAGCCACTGGAACTCAGATGGTAGAGCAGGTAGACCGAGGTTGTCTTCGATATCTTACGACAACTTGTACAGCAAAAAAAGCCAGGTACTTATAATCATAGTTCCTAAGTTACATGATTATGAAATTGTTTTCTATTGATGGTTTATATTTGAATCTACCACAACAATAGGGATGGAGCAGTGCTTATAGTATCGAGTCGGTCATAGTTCAAATATCAGCCACATTGGTCAAAGGAAAAGCTAGAATAAATTTCAAAGAAAGTGCCAAGGTAATGGAGTAACAAATGATCTTCTTCCAGTAGTACCACTGTGTATAAGAACTAGCATTTACTGTACTCTGTATAGTTTAATCGGACCATAGTCACAATTTGTCTAAATCATCAAAGAGACTATACTTTCTTGCCCAACTGAAGCGGGCTGGTGTACCGGAAAAACGACTGTGCTTATGTTACACTACCTGCATTCGTTCTGTGATCGAATACGCTTGTCAGGTGTACCACTATGCTCTACCGGAATACTTAAGCGACGATCTAGAACGGTCACAACGTCGAGCTCTTCGTATTATCCATCCATTCCTATCCTATTCACAAGCCATGATCATCGCTGGATTAACCACGCTCAGAGAACGCCGTCGAATTCTGTGCGAGAAACTGTTTAAAAACATTGTATTTGATCCAACTCACAAGCTTCATTCTTTACTACCGCCCAAGAACCTTAAACCTTACAACCTCAGATCCAATAGTCCCTTTTCTATCCCTTTTAGCAAAACGAACCGTTTTAAAAATTGTTTTATTAACGCTTCTATTAGTAACTTTTAGGATTATAGAACTCTAATTACCTTATATCTAGAACAATTTTAACTTTTTAGCACGAATAAGCTTGAAAAGACTCGAGTAATTCTGTGGTATTTGTTATATCACTGCTAGTCGATTTTATTAATTGAAGTTAAAGTTAGAGATATGGTCTGGAAATTCGGCAAACTTCAAAGTGCCTATAATGAACTGTGATTGTATGTTGAACCGTACCTTACACCATGCACATCCTTTGTTTTAGGATAATTAATATTTAAATAGCACGGTTGAGTGATTGAACTGAAACGTTGCTATTGGATAATTTGTTTATTATACTAAAATACAATGGGTTCAATGACTGTACACCGTGCACAAAAATGTTAAAGGCGAACCAAGACTTTAGCTGAGCTTCCAGGCCATATTTTGAATGACTGATCGGACTGGCAGGCCAAACATCACCATGATATACCATGGGTATGGAGTATATGCTGAAGATGACCTAATGCGGGTCTGTTTTTCTTTTTTTGACTTTCCTTAGCCTGGTTCGTACAGTTTAGTAAGAGCTCAACAATCTTTTCGTTCTTTGGTTCAAATTCACGAACGTAGTGGTGAGTAGAAACTTATTGTCAGAAAACTGCATTAGGCTTTAAAGATTTTCATTCTGATGAAGGACAATCTATATTCAGTTTTAAAGTTGTGACCAATTTTTGACCTTATTCAAAAATGGCCGCCGAATTAGAATTCTTTTATGTGCATATAAATTAGCCCTCATGACCTCGTTTTAAAGTAAAAATTCTTTTGAATTTCACACATGAAAACGAGTTCATAAGGGCTAATTTATATGTATATAAAAGAATTTTAATTCGGTGGCTATTTTTGAATAAGGCCTATTCATTACAACAAACGGCATTACTTGACGTACTAAAATTGGAACAGCTAAAAGACCTTGGAATAATAACATGTTCCCTGCAGAGTAGGCTAAATGTTTTTGTCTTATTTGAGGCAGCACTTCACTTGCGATAGTAATTTCTAGTTCTAACTTTAACCCTAATTCTAATCTTAAAGGGATCCCCGCAAGTTTGAACAAATAGGCCTCATGGGCGCCGCCATCTTAGATTTGATGACGTACAATGGATGCACTTATTGTCCTGAAACAATGAAAGCATTGTCTTGAAATAAGTTAATGCAACATTTGACGTCAAAGGGAGAAGTTTCAGACATCCTAGGCAGTAATGGGTTAACAAGCGATTAAAGGTGACATGACACGAAAGTTATCTTTCGCCTTGATTTGAAAGTGCTCTTAAAATAATGTGGAATATCAATTTACAGCTTTTCCATATTTCACCCAGTTCTTGAGATATTTAGACTTATGTGATATTCAAATGACTTATGGCTCGTTTTTTTCTAATTAACATATTCGAAATTCTTGTCTATTTTTAAAATTATTGAACGAAATCACCTGAAACTTTGGATATTGTTACCGTTCATGAAACTGAACACCAAAGACAAATTACAAGTGATTTTGTTCAATAATTTTAAAGATATAGATGCTTTTCGAATATGTTAATTAGATAAAAACGAGCCATAAGTTATCTCATTTGAATATCACATAAGTCTAAATATCTCAAGAACTAGGTGAAATATGGAAAAGCTGTAAGTTGATATTCCCCATTATTTTAATAGTACTTTCATCAAATCAAGCAATAATTTTCGTGTCATGTCACCTTTAACTCATTCCTACCTGAGCTTGCAAAAAGCGGCCCCTTTAGTTTATTATTCTACTATCTCAAACTCATTAATAATTCATGAGACAATCAGCCAATTACAATAGTTCATTCAATCACCTGATTGAAGTTGGATACTCCAGTAAAGCCCAAGATATTAGACGAAAACCGGTGTTCATCTAATTCTTAAGATCTTAATTATCCATGCAAAACAAACAAGTTGATTATGAATAAATTTTACACACATCATGAATAAAATCTCATGAGGGTTTATTTTAATTGCATTTTTCAATTGAAATTTACTCGATTGAGATGCCATATCAACAACTCGTTTATCGTATTTCATCAGGGGAATCCAAACACTCGAAAACAATAAACTTTGTTTCAGAAGCCAAGTTTCCCTGATTAGAACACTGTTCTATTTTTTGAAACAAGTTTCGGAAACATTTTCGAAATTATATTTCGGAAACGTGTTTCATTGTATTTGTCGAGACATTCAACTTTATTTTTGACAATTATTATTTTGTAGCGATAGACACACCAGGTGGAAAACGCAATTTAAAAATGAATATCAGAGCCCAGCAATTGCAAATGACTTTGAAACAAGACATAATAAAAAGAAAAAAATTATTTACTGACGTTTCGTTGTTACATCACAACATCTTCAGAGCATTTAAACTATATTACAGTTGGTTCACTATATATATTACAAAGATATACTGGTTTTAAATTACAAGAACGGTTACAAAATTTAAAGTTCAAACGGACAAATGGACGTCAAGAACAGACAACATAATTATGTTGTCTGTAATTGATATTCAATCTCTGTTGTCTGTTCTTGACGTTCATTTGTCCGTTTGAACTTTAAATTTTGTAACCGTTCTTGTAATTTAAAACCAGTATATCTTTTTAGTATATATGGTGAACCAACTGTAATATAGTTTAAATGCTCTGAAGATATTGTGATGTAACAACGAAACGTCAGTAAATATTTTTTTTCTTTTTATTATGTCTTGTTTCAAAGTCATTTGCTGGGCTCTGATATTCATTTTTAAATTCTTATTTTCTCAATTTATATTTTCAATTTTTCAATTCAAGGTTGGTTCACGCCTCCCAAGGACGAAGGGTAACCTCACTTCAGTTTCGTGTCAAAAACGACACCACACAGCAGCAACGACAACAACGTATGACACCAACTGCCAACAATACATTCATATTGTATATTTTCCTAGAAGAAACACGACCAAAACCAAACAAATGCAACAAATGCTTGTAAAATATACCGCGCGGCAACAACGTTAGAGGTTTGTCATATTGAAATTGTAAAAAAACAAAAGCACCATGCATGTAGTAATAGTTGAAAAGGTAAGAAGTAATTTTACAATGGTTGTGTTATTATAGTCGTTTAGTAAAGTATTACTAGAGGAAAGTTGTAAACTTGTTGGAATTGGTTTCTAGGTATTTGTTGTATTTAACAAATAGATTCCATTTTGCCGTTGTCTGTTAGTTATAACGTCAGTTGAGTAGGTTCACTGATGTTCTTACCACGTTGTTACGTCTTCTGTGTATCTATAACTAAACAGACAACAAAAAAATGGAATCTATTTGTTTTATACAATACAAAGATTTAAAAGTTTTTTATTGAAACTCGTGGCCGATTTTGGGGCATGAAGAAAGAAAAAAGCAAGTCAGCTGACGTGTCCATGTGTCTGTACTCTAATAGATCATGGGCAACAACCAATGAAAACACGCATAGCAACCAGGGTATTGCATAATATATAATACAGTGAAAACTGTAAAAATAGACTTCCCTGTACAACGGACACCACCAAACAACAGCCTTCTGAGTCTCCAAATATAAGACGTCCATATAACCAATGTCTTATTAATTCTTTGAAAGTTTTCATGGCGATAAAGTAATATAAATAAGTTTTGTGGAAACACCACGTAAAATATTTCTTTGCTAAGCTTTTGGCCTGTTGTTCTTTTGCTAAGCAACAGGCTGAAAGCTTAGCAAAGAAATATTTTACGTGGTGTTTCCACAATGTCTTATTATTAGCCAGGAAATGTAACTTGGGTGTCACAAAGTGTAAATTTGGTGCAGTGTATGTTTGTGGCCATTCTTCCCAGCACTTCCTCAATAAAATAACGAAGACCCATTTATTACAGTACAGTATATTTTGATAACATGAAGTATAGTCCATCATTTTCCTGCAATTCCTTTTATGAACTTTTGGAATTCTACCAAACTTGTTTTAGCTATCTCTTCAGCAAACAATATATCAGATGGTGTGACAATCTTTCCAAGGCCATAATCATCGACATGCGTTTCATCTGTGATTAGTTTTAAATGTTGTAAATACAAATGCCTTTCCTTGAGTCTTTGCAGTGAGCACTGCCATATTCTTGGACATCGGGCAATGTCAGGTATCGACACACCAATCATGGTATAACAGTAGTCAAATTTGCTCTTTATGTTCTCCTGACTAAAAGTCAAGATCGATGGCTGCTTGAGAATCATGTTACTCAACTGACGGCGATAAAATCCTAACTCACTCTGTAAGAAATCAACCTTGGCCTCCAGTGATGATGGTGTGCATGTTGAAATGAGAGCAGGGCATTTTGTGATGATGTTTAAGACATTTTTCATTGAAAATGGTGGAAGAACATTAAGGTTATACAAGGTTTCAAGCTGTAATAAATTAAATAGACAAGACAAGAATTAAAGTTATTCCTAGCAATGAACAATTGCTAGTGGCCTGTCCAAATATCTACACAGGTCTGATCTATCAACCCATACTGGCACCCGGCACCATCTATCCACCCACCTCCTCAATCCACAAACCCATCTATTGATACACCTATCTGTTCACACACCTATCCATTTGTACACCCATCTATCCACACCTATCCAATCACCCATCTGTCCACCCACCCACCTACCCACCATACATGTATATCCACCCACCTCATCAATCCACAAACCCATCTATTCACACCTATCTGTTCACACCTATCCATTTGTACACCCATCTATCCAAACCTATCCCACCCACCATCTATCCACTCACCCATCTATCCACCATCTATCTGCGCACCCATATACCCAACCATCTATCCACCCCTATCCAATCAGCCATCTGTCCACACACCTATCTACCCACACCCACCCACCCACCATCTATCCACACATGCCCATCTAGATACACATGCCCATCTAGATATCCACACCAACCCATCTATCCAACCATTTATCCCTCCACCAACCATCCATTCTCAGTCATCCATCTTTATTCCTGAATCCATTGGACCAGCTGTCTATCCATCCTTATCTAGCCATCCTTATCTATCCATTAACCCTTTCACTCCCAAATACAGAATTTACACCAGATGGTTTTACTCATCAATGAGAGAACTCCTGGAAAGGTGGGAGTGAAATGATTAATCTATCCATTCATCATCTTTGACCAGGCTCCTGTAAAACTTGCCTTTTCTTCAAACGTCTCCTCGAATCTAGAAGTGAGTATGCCTGGTGACTTTTTTAATATTATCGAGATATTCTGCTGTTTCAGACCAGTGTCACTTAACACCGTAATACATCTCTCGATTTTCTCTTTATCAAGAAGCAAAATTCGGGGTCTCTTTGTAACCATTCTCCCAACATCACTAAGTTCTAAATCACACTGTCCTTCCAACACATCAACAATTGACTTAATCCTCTCGCATAACTCCAACTCTGAAATCTTGACCTCTTTATGGATTTTCTCCATATTTGCTCCAGTGTTTGTTAAATAGTCATCAACAGAATTCACAATGTCGTTCTGTCCAGAAATTGAGTCACTTGATGCCAATTTCACCCCAATGTAATTGCTAGTTTTGTACACCGATGAATAGAAAAACTGTGAAAGTGAAACTATATGTTTATGAACAAGAGGCATATATTGTAATCTCAAAGCCATCATTAAAATTACAAGTGATAAATACAATCAGAATGACAATTTTTGATTAAAATTTCAGAGAAATTTAACCTTTAAAAAAAATTAACGCTGGATTGTAAAGACCACGGGCTCATACTCTGTCACTGCTAACCGCTGGTCATACTTTTTATCAACCTTGTACCCAGGCTCTTCACTCGGTGCTTATGACGTACCTTAGTAACAGCTTTATTAAAAGGCCGTTGTTAGGGGGGGATTTATATAAACTACCATAGATCAATGCAACGACTTTGATAAATAATGCAAAATATGTCCAATGTGAAGTATCGTAAGCGAGATTTAGCGGTAAATCCTAGACCGTAGAATGGCCGAGAATGAATTTGACGGCGAAGCGAGCGATATCGAAGGCAGTGAGTTGAGGGAAAGTGAGGTCGAAGGCGAAGCAGCGGAGGAGCAAGCGACCATTACTACGGATTGTGCAGAACAAGTTACCCCGAAACCACCGAAGAAAAACAAGATTAAAAAACGCCGTAAAAAGTAAGAGAGATTCTACCTAAATACCTCTTCAATAGCAGTTCATACGGTGAATAAAATATCTGATTTATTTTATTTACAGATGCCTTGGTGTAAATTTATCAAACTGCAAATACGAAAGCGGTGAGTGACTTTAATTTTGTAAAAAATGACAGTCGTTATAAAAGTAAATAAAAGTCAAGAATGACATACGATTGGGGCAAGACAGACCTATATTTAGGCTCTTTAAGTAGACCAGTTGTATTTATATTAGTTGAATATCATTTCATTTGACCAGCTGTGATTCTTATGGAAAAACCTATTTTTTTAGTTCGAAGGGTTACGAAAAGGTTTGGAATGCGAGAAGTTGGAGAAGATGAAGACTGGTCTTTGTTTTGGACGGATTTTTCTATCGCTCTCGAACGGTGTATGGAAATGAGAAGATATCAGGTAAAATACAGAATGTTTTCTTCGTTTATTTTAGTAAATCATCAACAGGGAATGCTTTTGTAATGATAATATGAAATTAATTTGATCAACCATGCAACGCAAAGTCTGTCACGCTAGGAATTCAAGCCAAGTCAACTCATTTGTTGACTTCAGCAGGGCACGGAAATCATAAAAACCTTATATTTTCTATGTGATAAGCATTTTAATTTTCTCTGTCATAACAGAGGCCGGTCTATAAAGCAGGTGATTTCAATTATTGTAAAGCCTGATAATAATTTTGTTTGTGTGCTTGCATGCTATTAATAGTCGCTTTAATGCAAAATAGTTTAGGTACAGTAAAGCCAAAAATAATCCTGTAAGTAAACTAAACCTTTTGTATATTTTGATATTGGGTTTAAAATGGGCTTAAATTGTCAAACATTAGTAATGGTTTAGGTGTGTGTGGGGGGGGGGGGGGGGGGGTGCTTCAGAGTGAAGGTGGGATGGGAAGGTTTTCAGAAATTCCTGGTTTGAATTTCATTTGAGTTTGACTAAAAATCTTATTTCCTTTTGGTTGTTCAAAAAACAGAAACCAAGTGAAAACAGGAAATTTCGATTACTATTTCTATAGCTCAGTTGGTAGAGCATCAAACTACATGCGTAAAAATCTCGCAAGTTGTTACAGCATTGTTGCCTGAACAATGCTGTAACAACGTGTTGACATATGTGAACAACATTGATAAATGAACAACATTGTTCATCATTGTTTCAACAAGTTGTTACTGCTTGATGAAACAACAACCATTCTTCACACATGCTGTAACAACCGAAGAATGTGTTGATACATCAACCATGTTCACCATTGTTGTAACGTTGTTCATCGTTATTTTGTCATGCTGTTACAACATGTTGTATCATGTGCGAACAACGTTGGCTATAAAAATGTGCTGTTGGAACAACTTGTTCATGACCACTGATTTATCCGTGAACAAGTTGTTTGAACCATATGTGAACAACTTGTTGGCAACTTGTTCACGGTGAGCACAATATTGTTCACGGCGAGCAGCACAACATTGTTCATGCCTGTTGACAACCGTGAACAAGTTGTGCATTTTTACGTGTGTAGTAAACTGAAGGTCATGGGTTCGAATCCCAACTGCAGTCAAGTAGAGTTTTTCTCTGCTTACCTGTTATGGTTTGTCACTTGGAGTAAACCTAATTATCATTAAATTTCTATTGGTTTTTTGAACCAATGATCCAAACATGTATATATAGATCAAAGTAATGGTAAACAGCCAAGATTTTCTGCAATGAAATACTGATATTTTAAGTTGATCGAGCCCTTTATCTGTAGTGGCAGTGCAATCCCTTGGAGCTTCATAATATTAATTAATAATAATAATATTATATAATATTAATTTTCTTTGTTTTTATCAACTTTTTAGAAAATAAATCATTTTCCAGGAATGATTGAAATATGTAGAAAAGACTTACTGGCAAGAAACATGAATAGACTTCTAAAACTTTACCCCAAAGAGTATCATGTTTTTCCCAAGACATGGGTCTTACCAGCTGAGTAAGTGAGCAACGGTACATGTATATATTATTATAAGTAAAAACATGACTTGAGGGAAATTAGCAATTTAATTTCCCCGCAACCAGGAAACTTTTACAAATCTTCCTGAGGCAAAGGGGAAATTTAATCACTAATTTCTGGAAAAGTCATGTTATTAGTTTGTAATATTATGATCGCTGAGGAAAACTTTGAGAATCTTACCAACAGGAAATTTACACGGTTGATCAGAGAAGTTGCATCTAATTTTCCCATGCATGTTGATGAGGGAAAATATATGTAAATGTGAAATTTAGAAGAAGACAAAGGATTTCTTTGTCTTCTAATTTTCCCTCATCAACATGCATGGGAAAATTAGAAGGATTTCTTTGTCTTCTAATTTTCCCTCAACATGCACGGGAAAATTAGAAGACAAAGGATAAATTTCCCTCTTGCATGAGTGATGAGGGAAATACGAGGTTTACATTCCCTCGGAGAACAAAAGAATCCGAGGCGATCATGGTATTATTCAATTAATAAAATACTATCATTTAGTGAAGCACTGAAGCATTATAGTTACTGCATGTTTACGTGTATTTATTTTAATGATCTTTTAAATATTAAATTTTATTATCTTTTAATTGAATGCATGTCTTTTATTTAATCTCTGTAGCTATAGCGACTTCCAATCATACTGCCGACAAAAGAAAAACAAGTCTTTTATTTGTAAACCTGAAAGTGGTTCACAAGGAAAGGGAATATTTGTTACAAAAAATCCAAAGGTATATAATACCAAATGTTAAACATGCTTGAATGTACTGTACCAGGGGCATCGGAAGCAGGGGGCTGGGGGTGGGCCTGGGCCCCCCACTTTTTTGGTTGCCCCTTCCCCCCCCCCCCACACACACACACACACACACACTTTTTAACAAGGCCAGTAATAAACGAGGCCAGTAATACAGTTATGATTAACAAAATCACTAACCCTAGCTAACCCACGACTTTGAATAAAGATATAATAAAGAAATTTGAATGCAGATCAATGTCCGGAAAAGTGTTGTCTTTTTTAGTATTTAGGACGTTTCTGGACCTTTAGAATTCTTTAAATCCTTGTCCCAAAATGCAGGAAATGGCATTTCAGAGACTCTAGATTTCAAAATTTTTCAGGGGAGCATGACCCCCCTAAAAATTTTGGGCCCCCCACTTTTAGTGCCGCTCCGATGCCCCTGTACTGTACTGTACTATAGTGTACTCATGTACTGTACTGTACTGTAACTGTAAATGTACATTATATTGTGTTGTGTTGTGTTGTGTTGAAAAGAAGCTACATAAAGTAGGACCTTCAAAATTAACCCTTCGGTCCCGTTGGAATGATGCAGCCTTTAGTATTTTACTCTGGCTAATGGCAGACATTTTTTACTTGCCAAGTGAAGAATGCTTGGGTGCCAAGGGGTTAATATAAACATGCTTCAGTCTCACTCTGAAATAACCTAGCTTGCCATAGCTTACAGCTCAACTGCTCTTTTCTAAAATTGACCCTCTGGCATTTAAATTCATTTTCATTTGTTTGTTTGTTTGTTTGTTTGTTTTAGGACATCAAACCTGGGGAACACATGATATGTCAGCAATATGTCTCTAAACCTTTTCTTATTGATGGCTTTAAGTTTGATTTAAGAATATATATTTTAATCTCATCTTGTGATCCACTGAGAATATTTGTCTATAAAGATGGCTTGGCAAGATTTGCAACAATACAGTACAATGAACCATCAAATCACAACATGGTAGGTGCTGTATTAAACATAGTTGTGTAGCAAATAGAAAGTGTTCGAGAACTTACGCAGCAAAATAATCTTGTTTTTCGAAATTTTTGTGAGTACTTACAGTTTAGCTAGTGAACTACACTGAAACCAGTAGAGCGAGAGTGCGAGACATAGACGGTTTTTCCCGAGGGGCAAAGCACTCCAAAAATCCCGTACACTTCGACGAAAAGTCCGTGAAAAGTCTAGCGGAATTTTAAAAATCCTTAAAAATCCCCCAAAATTATTGAAAATCCATGAAAATGCATGGAAATGCATGGAAATCCTTTGAAAATTCATAAAATCCGACTCAATTGATCAAAATCCCCAGACGCTATTTTCCGCGGGAGGCAACGAGGGCAGAAAATCCGAAGAAATCTGCACTTTCACCTACGAATTCTTGTAGTACTTTATGTAATTTTTAAAAAAGTTTTTATGTAATTTTTTTTTTTTACGTTTTGTATTTTCATATTTGACTGTTTTTATGAATATATTTCCCTACTATTCTCCCATTTGGCTCCTACGCCTTTATTGTTTCCCAGTTTCACTTAAAGCTCGGCCAGAACATGAAAAATAAAGAGAAAATATCGTTAATAAGTTTCACAAAAAGTCCGGAAAAATCCGCAAAAAAATCACAAAAGTCCGATGAAAAAATCCAAGGACTTTGGGAAGTGCGAAAGTCTCGTACACTTTGTTTGGAGTGCTTTACCTCTCGGTTTTTTCATCGCTTCCGGAGCGACAGTTTCGTTAACCACAGATCAATTTCAATTCAAAGCAATCACGTGGTGTATTCTCATGTACCACGTGATAAATATCCAATTGTTAAGTACATGAACAAGCTACAGTATCACGTGTACCTAAGAATACACCACGTGATTGCTTTGAAATTGATCTACGGTTAACGAAACTGTCGCTTCGGTTTTAATTCAAATCTCTTTGATAAAAGACGTCGCTGATGTGATCATTGAAAGAAAGGTTGTCATCAATATTTACCCCAAGGATCTTAAGATTTTTTGTCGATTTTATTTCTTTCTCATCTATTTTAAATTCATTATAATAAACTGTCGCTACTGGTTTGAGTAGTATCAGTCGTGAAAACTTTACCTAATAGTTTTTCAGAATTTTCTAAGAATCTAAAAATGAACCTTTTTAGGACAATTTTTAGGAAAATTCACTCCATGGAAATCTGGAGAACAGATAATGTAGCTTAAAAGAGAAAAAAAACAAAATATGAAACGCTATTGTTACTTTGTAGTAACATTGGAGGAAATTTTACAGTTTACTGTACCCGAGTAATTCAGCGATTCCTATGCCACCAAGCGAAATTAATTTGATGACCTAACCCAAACAAAAACCCTAACCCTAATCAGTAAATGTGTTTACCGCTTATTTTATACGCTTACCGACCCACTAATGTGTTTATTGCCTAGCTTTATACGCTAACCTGACACAGTGATGACTCGGGTACGGTAAAGTGTAAACTACCCACATTGGAAAGTTTGGGATTTGGGGGATTTTTGACAGAGTTGCATGTGAATCACAGCTGTGACAATTTTGTAAAAATGTTTCTAACCTAATAAATACTGACTTTTAACTTGTCTTTTGGGTTTAATAGGATGATATGTGCATGCATCTGACAAACTATGCCATCAATAAACACAGCAAAGATTTTGACAGAGATGAAGAAAGTGGGAGTAAACGGTGAGAGAAAGTCAATCACAAAACAATGAGATATTCCTCCCCTGAAACTTAGCGTACACCTATAGAGCGAAATTTCATTTTATGTATTTAATTTTTTTAATATTGTTTTTATTTTAGACGGATTTCGACTGTTGATACGTGGTTTGAGGAAAATGGTTATGACGTTTCTAAAATATGGTCAGATATCGAGGTAAATTGCATGCTCTCAAATTGTTAGTCTTGTGGTTGCATGTTGAAGCTATAGCCCTGTGGGGTGGGTCTGACATAACTGTAGGGAGGGGCAATGGGGTCACTTGGTCTCGAGCGACAACCTCCGTTGTGTCTATCCCATTGAAGCACTTTTCCCTTGCACCTGGGCATGAGTCTGGGGCATGAGTCTGGTAACTTTGGGTGATTAGTGATGTGGACGTTATGTTTTATACAATCACACACACTTTAATACCAAGGTATAGAAAATGTAGTATAGGGCAGACGGACGGACGGACTGACGGACGGACGGACGGACAGATAGACGGATGGACAGACAGACCGATGGACAGACAGAACAGACAGACAGACAGGCAGACAGGCAGACAGACAGATAGACAGACAGACAGACAGACAGACAGACAGACAGACAGACAGACAGACAGACAGACAGACAGACAGACAGACAGACAGACAGACAGACAGACAGACAGACAAACAGACAGGCAGGCAGGCAGGCAGACACACAGACAGACAGACAGACAGACAGACAGACAGACAGACAGACAGACAGACAGACAGACAGACAGACAGACAGACAGACAGACAGACAGACAGATAGACATTCAGACAGACAGACAGACAGACAGACAGACAGACAGACAGACAGACAGACAGACAGACAGACAGACAGACAGACAGACAGACAGACAGACAGAGAAACTTTATTTAAACTCGGGATTTCATCAAAATTATAACAAACGTTATAATATTTGTTTTACATGAGAGCCGAGGATTGGTTTGGAATTAAAATACAAAGTATAATACTATATACAAAGTGTATAAACTACTTAATGGGAAAAGATGTTAAAAGTAGCTAACGAGGACCAAAGGATGCAATATGCTTTTTAAATGAAGATAGCGTAGTTTTAGATTTGAGCTCAGTTGAGAGATCATTCCATAGTTTTGCTCCACTATACATAAAGCTGTTTTTTAGAAAATCCGTGTTAGGTTTTGATAAGTGTAAATTCATATCCCTACTTCTCAAATTATAGGATATGTATTCACTTAGAGGCTCAAATAAGTCAGCCATGTATACTGGAGCAAGACCATTAATTGCTTTGTACATCATTATGGCTCTATGTTCGTCGCGTCGTTCACACAGTGTTTTCCAACCTAGTGTCATTCTTATATCATGGGATCTAACTTCATAGCCTTGCTTAGTAATAACTCGTGCAGCACGGTTTTGAAGTTTTTGTAAGCGAGTTGTTTGATGCACCGAAAAGTGATCCCATACTATGTCACAATAGTCAAAATAAGGTAGAACGAGCGACTTATAGATTAAAATAGCAGCTTCCTGTGAAATGAACGGCCTGACGTATTTAAGACCCCCGATTGCTGATGATACTTTATGGGATATTTTATCAATATGTTCTTCCCAGGAAAGACGCTCATCAATGAGCACACCAAGTGATTTTGTGCATTTAACTCTACGGATTGGTTTGCCATTTAAAAATACATATGGCTTATCTTCAATATTACTTAGCCTGTCATTAGAGCCTATAAACATATACTCAGTCTTAGCGACATTCAGACTGAGCTTATTCGCTAATAGCCAAGTACTGATATTAAATACGTCTTTGTTCATGTAGTAGGAAATTTCAGTTAACGACTTGCCACTAGTTGTAATATTCGTATCGTCTGCATACATCCTAGGATTAGAATGCTCTAGACAGTATGGCAAGTCGTTAATGTAAATTAAAAAAAGTAACGGCCCCAGAATTGATCCCTGAGGTACGCCACAATTTATTCCCCGTTGAGAGGAAAATTTACCATTTACATAACATTGTTGTTTTCGATTTGTAAGATAGTCTGTGAACCACCCCAAAGCACTATCACTGACACCATAAAGACTAAGTTTATGTAATAAGATTGAATGATTGACAGTATCAAAACAGGCAGACAGACAGACAGACAGACAGACAGACAGACAGACAGACAGACAGACAGACAGACAGACAGACAGACAGACAGACAGACAGACAGACAGACAGACAGACAGACAGACAGACAGACAGACAGACAGACAGACAGACAGACAGACAGACAGACAGACAGACAGACAGACAGACAGACAGACAGACAGACAGACAGACAGACAGACAGACAGACAGACAGACAGACAGACAGACAGACAGACAGACAGACAGACAGACAGACAGACAGACAGACAGACAGACAGACAGACAGACAGACAGACAGACAGACAGACAGACAGACAGACAGACAGACAGACAGACAGACAGACAGACAGACAGACAGACAGACAGACAGACAGACAGACAGACAGACAGACAGACAGACAGACAGACAGACAGACAGACAGACAGACAGACAGACAGACAGACAGACAGACAGACAGACAGACGATTTATAGATAGATAGATAGATAGATAGATAGATAGATAGATAGATAGATAGACAGACAGACAGATAGACAGACATTCAGACATTCAGACATTCAGACAGACAGACAGACAGACAGACAGACAGACAGACAGACAGACAGACAGACAGACAGACAGACAGACAGACAGACAGACAGACAGACAGACAGACAGACAGACAGATAGATAGATAGATAGATAGATGATGAATCTTTATTTCTTCTCGGGGAATCATCAGTTATAAAAAACTGCTTTACATGAAAGCCGAGATCTCTAAAAATGACTAACTACATTAAAAAATTACATAATTAATTACATTAAAAACTACACTAGCTAATAACATTAAAATTGGAACTATAAAATACGTATATAATATTATTACATTTATTTACAAATAATTATCGATTATTTCACGTTTAAAAGTACTAAAATTATTTTGTGATCTGATATCAGGTGGGAGATTATTCCATAATTTGGCGCCCGCGTACTGGAAACTCTTCTTAAGGTATTCGGTTCGTGGTTTCGGAAGAACTAAACAGTTATCTCTATTTCTCAGATCATATGCATTATTCACAGTAGACTTCGTAAGACACTCCATCAAGTAACTGGGTGCGTTACCATAGATAGATAGACAGATAGACAGATAGACAGACATTCAGACATTCAGACATTCAGACAGACAGACAGACAGACAGACTGACAGACAGACAGACAGACAGACAGACAGACAGACAGACAGACAGACAGACAGACAGACAGACAGACAGACAGACAGACAGACAGACAGACAGACAGACAGACAGACAGACAGACAGACATTCAGACAGACAGATTGATTGATTGATTGATTCACTTTTATTTAGATACGGTGGTTTCATAAGTTAAAAACTTCTTTACATGAAAGCCGTACATGAAGTAATTGAATAACTAACTAATTACATAAAAATTTAAAATATAATGATGCAACTATATACAATAATACAAGAATGATAAAACATTTTGACCTTATGAGGTTGAAACGGAAGCTTTATATCCCACTGACAACTTGTTTTTAAATATTGTTCTAGATTTTGCGGTTTTTATATCCAGCGGGAGAGAATTCCAATTTTTTCCTCCCCTGTATGAAAACGACGCTTTGTAATATTCCGTTTTTGGAATGTAACTCAACGACACATTAACGGCATTCTCTCTAAGACGAGATTTGTATGGGTTATTTTCAGAATTCAATGAGAAAAGATCACTGAGATATTTTGGAACATTGCAATTAATTACATCGTACATTAAAATGCTGAGCCGCTTATCTCTTCTCAAAGCTAAATTATTCCAATTTAGGTGTTCTAGGAGATCTGCTGATCTCACGTCATAGCCTTGAAAAGTAATTATTCGGGCAGCACGGTTTTGTAATTTCTGGATTTTGCTGGCAAGCCCTTTGTTTAAATTGCCCCACACAGCATCGCAGTAGTCGAAGACAGGCTGTATTAAAGCATTATACATCATTTTTAATATATCTAATGACACATAATCACGAGCCTGTCTTAGACCACTTATGGAACGACTAACTTTGGAGCAGAGTTTATCAATGTGCTCATTCCATGAAAGATTTTCATCTAAATATACCCCTAGGTATTTTGTGTTTTCAACTCTCTTAATTTCTTTTTCACCAATGGTAATTGGAAAAGTTCTACCTAAATTAGACAATCTGGAAAGAGTTCCGAAAAACATGAATTCAGTTTTCGCAACATTTAAGCTTAGTTTATTTGCCATCAACCAGTTTCGGATATTTTCTAAATCTTCGTTTATTTTAAATTGTAACTCGGACGTTAATACTGCAGCAGCACTCAGCATGGTGTCATCAGCATACATATATGGTTTGGTATGCAATAAACAAGAAGGGAGGTCGTTAATATATATAAGAAACAATAACGGACCTAAAATGGACCCCTGCGGCACACCACAGCTAACTGTTTGTGGCTTTGAAATGCTACCTTCGACAATGCATTGCTGCTGCCTATTTAATAAATACGATTGAAACCAACCAAGATCTGTTCCCCGAATACCGAAAAGCTCTAACTTTCTCAATAAAATTGTATGAGATACGGTATCAAATGCTTTAGCGAGATCCAAAAAAGCCACCATATTGGTCATTCCTTTGTCAATGTTTAGATACCATTCATTTGTGGCATCTAATAGAGCAGTGACGGAAGAGTGAACGGAACGAAACCCTGACTGGTATTTAGTTAATAGATTATGTTTCATTAAATAGGCATACAGCTGATCGTACACAACCCTTTCACATATTTTTGATACTGCTGATAATACAGATATTGGTCTATAATTCTGTTGGTCGGTACGATCATTTGCTTTAAATAGAGGAAATATTTTTGCTATTTTCCATTTTGTTGGGAAAATACCAGTATCAATACTTTTATTAATTATTGTAGCAAGCGAAGCGGAAATAATTGGAGCAGCTTCTTTCAAAAGTCTGCAGGAAATATTATCAAGACCGGTAGCTTTGTACGGACACAATTTTTTTAAAAGTTTAAAAACTATATCCGCTGTAGTATGCTGCAGGTTAAAAGCTGTTTTAGCTGGGGTTACATACGATTCAAAGTTAGTATTTCCGTCTAATAGGCCTGACGCAAGTTTAGTACCTATTGAAATAAAATAGTTATTTAGGATCTCACAGAGATCAGAAGGCTCGGAAACTGATAAATCACCTACTTTTAGTTCATTTATAGAGCTGTTATTGGTGGATTTACGTTTAGTTAATTGATTAATAGTTTTCCAGATGGCCTTTGAGTTGCCAATATTATTCTCTATTTGTGATTGGTAGTAATCAGCTTTAGCCTTCTTGATCTCATTGTTGATCCTATTTCTTTCTTTTTTTAATTTTTCCCATAAAACTGGGTCTTTCGTCATCACCGCCTGCTTTTTAAGTTTATCTCGATTTATTATAAAACTTCTTAGTTCAGCTGTAAGCCACGGTGATTTTTTACTTCTGACTCTTCTAGTCCTAATGGGTGCATGTTTATTAGCCACAGATATGAACATATTATACCAATTTTCGATCATATCATCTGGTGTATCGCAGTTTTCAATAGAATTCCAATCCATTAATTTTATGTCATCCCTGAATGCATCCGCCTTAAAATTTTTAAAAGAGCGGGTAGTTACATATTTATGTGTATTCTTAGACGGGATGGCAAATTTCCGAACAGCGTACACCAGACTGTGGTCACTAATTCCGATATGCATGACACCCGAGGATATAATTCTAGAAGGCTCATTAGTTAAAATCACATCGATAAGTGTGCTAGAAGTTGAAGTTACTCGTGTCGGTTCACTTATCAGTTGTGTTAGCTGATAAACAGTACTCAACTGTTTTAATTGTGTTAATTGAGCATCGGTAGTACTGGCCAAATAATTGCAGTTAATGTCACCAAGGAGTAAGTACTCCTTTGACTCCATATCAAGTACTCGAATTATACTTTCCAGGTTCTCAAAGAAACCCTCAGTACAAGTAGGAGGTCTATAAAGTGCAGTGACATTAAATGCTCTACTATTAGGTTTCATAATATCAACACTCAATACTTCAAATTCGTTGACAAAGTCATTTCTAAGTCTATAATTAATGTTTGAGCGCAGATAAAGGCATACCCCTCCTCCGTTTCTATTTCGATCTTTTCTCAAAATTGAGTATCCATCGATTAGAACTAAATTATCTGCTATGGTAGCATCAAGTCTGGTTTCATTTATAGTAACAATGTCAAAATATTGATCATCTAAAAGAATTCTCAATTCATCAATGTGCTTCGTCAGGCTTGCTATATTTAAACTGGCCATTTTAAAGCCCCTAATCTTAGGAAATATAGTAGACTCATTATTGCAATAAAACTCAGTTGGGGCTACAAAGCTACCGTTCATCTCTGGTCAATGAGAATTATAAAGATAACTAATAATATTTTTGGCAAGAGCAGCTGTTCCATTAGCGTTCAAATGAAGGCCCTTATTATTTAGATAATTCTTACTTATTCTACTATTGTCTATAAAACCCCAGTTACGATCTTTGGCAAACGATTTTAAAATCTTATTAGCTTCGATTACCTTCTTATTGAGTTCCTCATCATCGGCTCTATTAATAATGCTAGATATAGCTACCGTGGCCGTAGAGTTCTGCGACATATTTTCACACAGATTTACCACACCTTCAGCAAGTTGTCTAGGAGTTTTGTCGCATACATCATTTGTGCCTACGTGGACAATGATTTCGTCTGGTTCGGTACGTAGAGATGGCAGCATATACGATTCCATATCCTCAGTGCTAGCTCCAGGAAAACATCTCTTATTGATTTCTGTGTCATCTCGGGACATTTTCCACGGTTTTAGGCCTTTGATCATTGAATCACCAAGGATATATACGGATTTCTTGTTGTTTTTGGTGGTGGTGTTGTCATTAACAGACAGAGGAGATGAAGCAGTGTGACCGGTTTGGGTTCTGACAGCAGACTTTTCGGTACTACCTTCAGTTTGGTTTTGTTTCTTCTTCTTTTTCTTCTTGTTCTTATTTACCTGGTTTTCGCCACCATTCTTTGGGCAAAGTAGAGCGTCTCTTGAGTCTTGTTGTTGTTGCGTGACTTGGTGTTCGTTTACCTCCGTGGTAAGCTCTATGGGCTCTTTAGACTCTGGTGTGTTCAGAATACGAAGAGCAGTAATAAGACTCGACTTTTCTTGTTGAAGATTCTGAATTGTATTATTCTGTATTGACATCGTTTCTCTCATAGCTCTTATCTCATCGTTTAAGCGAATGTTTTCTCGGTATAATTTATTCAAATCTTCTTCGTGTTCACTTGGCATATTTTTGGTGGTGATATTTAAAATATCTTGTTTCACCTTGTCCATGTCCTTGATCACATTTAAAAGATCTGACTTTAATTTTGAACAATCACATGTATTTGACTCTTCATACAGACAGACAGACAGACAGACAGACAGACAGACAGACAGACAGACAGACAGACAGACAGACAGACAGACAGACAGACAGACAGACAGACAGACAGACAGACAGACAGACAGACAGACAGACAGACAGACAGACAGACAGGCAGGCAGGCAGGCAGGCAGGCAGGCAGGCAGACAGACAGACAGACAGACAGGCAGAGGTGAAAACATAACTTCATGGTGGAGGTAATTAATTACCTACTCCGTTATTACTCCGTTTTTTGGCGCTATTAAGGGGGGATGTTGTTATTTTTGTTCCTAACAGCACTTTGCCTTGCTAACACGCCACTGCCTTGTGCGTGTTTTTAAACATTTGTGTTCATGTGTCATTTTCATGCAGGATGTTATGATCAAGACGTTGATTAGTGCTCATCCAATCCTAAAGCACAATTATCGCACGTGTTTTCCAAACCACAACAAAGGAAGCGCTTGCTTCGAAATTTTGGGCTTTGATGTTCTCTTAGACCGAAAACTAAAGCCATGGGTTTTGGAGGTAATGTAATAAATTTCTAAACTTATCAATGAATAGATCACAGATGACGTCACAGTGTGTAAAGAACAAAAAAAGTACACGAGCCCGGTGGTGAGACTGTTGCTCTTTAAACCCTGATCAAACGAGAACGGAAGTCATCGCAAGTTTTGGCTTGTGTCTCGTTTGATCGCCAGCTTGCGATGACTCAGTGGCGTAGCCAGGGGGGAACTGTGGGAGCCGCGGCTACCCCCCCCCCCCTTAAGATATAAAAACAACTGACATGTAACTACAAAACTGATGCAATATGAAGTATGTCAGGAAATAAACTGTAAACATTGTATTCAATCTACTGAGTGTATGCATTTTGAGTACCTATGTGACGTTTGCATGTTTTGAGTATTTTATATGACGTTTTTTAACCTTTAGGGTCTGTTAAAATCTTCCTCCAAAAGCCAGGAAATGGCATTTCAACGACTCTCGATTTCAAAATTTCCCGGGGGAGCATGCCCCGGAGCCCCCTAAAAATGTGTTCCGATTTCGCCCCCCCTCCCCCTTCCAAAATCCTGGCTACGCCCCTGCGATGACTTGCGGCAGACACTGAAATTTAGCTAAGGTCATGTGACCACAAACCAACCAATGACAGTCATCGTTGTATCCAGTGAAACTCTAGCTCTATAACAACATCTTATACGTTCCCATGCAAATAATTCCTCGATAAAATTTCTGAACTGTTTTTCTGGTTTTGTTCTTTTCCTAACTAGGTGAACCATTCACCAAGTTTTCACACAGATTCACCTCTGGATAAGGAAGTCAAAGAAGGTCTAATGTATGATACGTTAAATCTCGTGAATTTCCATGCATGTGACAAACGAAAATGTCTGGAAGAAGATCGAAAGAAAGTCCAAGAACGTCTTCTGCACAAACAGAAATATAAAGAGGGAAAGTATGTTCACAAGTGAAAGCCGTGTTTTCTGCTTTTTATATTATGTTTCCTGCTTAATATTTCACAAACGAGAAGCCGTTTAGTATCTGGTTTGAAAACACCGAGTTTTTTACTCACTTCGAGGTGTTTTCGACTTGAGAGTCGGATGTTCCCTAGGAAGAGTTAGGTTTTCAGGGCTCAAAATAACGTTTCATGTTACGCCGGTCATGGTGACTGGTTATAGTTCCAATTGTGACCGGTCAAAGGCGATTTCTCAAATTTCACGACGCCCAAAGAAACACAACAAAACAAAACAAAACAAACCCCAACAAAAACAAAAGCACAACACAATACAACACAACACAACACAACACAACACAACACAACACAACACAACACAACACAACACAACACAACACAACACAACACAACACAACACAACACAACACAACACAACACAACACAACAACACAGCGCAACGCAACGCAACACAACACAACACAACACAACACAACACAACACAGCGCAACGCAACACAACACAACACAACACAACACAACACAACACAACACAACACAACAAAAAACATGTAGAGTATACTCTACGCTATACATATAAGCTAGTATTGATATGAACGTTTGTCATAAAAAGGAAATGCATGCATAGTTCACTTCAATATATATCAGACATTATGAAACGGGTCTACAACAGCACAACAACAATCATTTTAAGTTCCTTCAAATGGAAGTAATAAAATTAATTGCAAGTTAATATGACCGGTCAAAATGACCGGCGTTATACAAATTTGACCGGTCACATTAAAAATTTGGCCGCTCATTGACCGGTGACCGGCCGTTATTTTGAGCCCTGGTTTTTAACTCGTTCTTAACTCTTTATGCATAGCTTTCCAGGACGTCTTCCATTGACGAGTAAAACCGTCTGGCGTTATACAGAAGAGTAAAAAGAGAAAAAGTTGTCCCACAACAACAACGATGCCTAGATTATCTCGGGAAAATTGCTATAGAGCGTTTTCACTCACGTGATCGGTGGCCCATTGGGGTGGTGAAACAATACGAAATATTTGAATAAGAAAGAGCTAATTCCCATACCGTACACCAATATGGCCACCATTTCATTGTTTTGGTACACCAATATGGCCGCCGTGACGTAAGATGAAAAGGCTCTATATAGGTGTTTTGTCTTGTAGGCGTGAAGAGAACGGTGAAAATATTACACAACAAATGCGGGATTTGCTTAAAAAATACGAAGATACTCATATGGGTGGGTTCAGGTGAGAAAACTATGATTTAAGAGATAAATATATCTATAGCAATAACTCGCCCGGTCTACAACGCATTATTTTGAAATTCTTCCTATTACAGGAGAACTGACCAAAGTCCATTATATCGAATTGTACTTTAAAAATGTTGAAATCAAATTGTATTTCATAATGGTTTTTCGTATGTTTTTGCTGTACAAGCTGTCGTAAGTTCAACTCAGAGAAAAACTCTGAGCTCCAGACGGGACTCGAACCCACAACCTTCCGAATGCCAGCCGGACGCTCTCGTCATTGAGCCACTGAAACTCACGGATGGTAGACCAAGGTTGTTTTGGTATTTATTGAGTTTTTCTCTGAGTTTAACTTACGACAGCTTGTATTTTATAGTTACTAATTTTTGGAGCCCCTCTGCTATTTCTTCACACGAGTTTTCTACAAGCTTCGGTGAACGTAAACGATCATTTCATATATAGAAATTTCGAGTTTATGAATGGTTTTGAATGAACGCACGAGTATTATGGTTTCGAATGAACACACCAGTATTATGGTTTTGATTGAACACACGAGTATTATGGTTTTGTCTTTCTAGGCGCGTGTATCCTAATGGAAATGAAGAGAAGTACGAAAAATATTTTGAGAACAGTGGTTCTCTTTTCCAGGAAACCACGGCATCGAAAGCAAGGATGGAGTGCTCCAGGTACGTTAACGTCTCCTCCGCAAATGTTCTTTCGGAGATTGGAGAATTCGGGGATCGTCGGAGATGTGTTCGAATCGCCAGCTGGACATAAAGCTGGCGATTCCGTCACATCTCTGCGATTCCGACACATCTCCGACGATCCCCAAATTCTCCGATCTCCGAAAGAACCTCGCGGAGGAGAGCAACATTGGTGAAAATGATGATTCTCCGGCGGTCACAAGCTGTACGGCAAGTCGATAATTGTGACAAATCTTGAAGAGAACAGCGAGACCAAGCCTATATAGTTTCATTTCAAGGCCGGCCTCACGTAAACAAAAACTGAAATGGAAAATTCAGGTTGGTCCAAGTTCAGGCCGTGACCTCATGCAAACACCCCCTAATTGTCTACTTGCCTGTATTTTTTTCAGAATTCAAAGAGAACAGATTCTGGTGAAGAAACAAGAATTAGAAGTGATGCGCGCGAAGAATTGTGGTAGGAATAAACCTGTTCTAAGGGACGGGCTTCGTCCTGAAAGTGCAACCACTAATAAGAAACTAAAACGACCAGCGATCCGAAAAGCAGTCAACAAAAATGAGGTAAAAGCCACCTTCGTTTTTTGTACTTTCAACGCTTTTTAGCAACATCTTCTGTACGGCAAAACTAAATTCATATTCATACTCAATCTCGTTCCCAGAGCCCACGTTCCCTACCCGGGAAACGAGAGACTCTGGGAGAATCCGTTTCACATCGATATTTCATTGGCTGATGAACAGAGTGAACTCTATATAACTCTTCTTCCGGATAACAAGAATCCTGTGCTGGCGTGAACGGATTATCCCAGAGTCTCTCGTCCCGCCCGCTGGGTAATGTGGGCTCTGGGAACGAGATTGATTCATACTGAAATAGGACTTTAGTCATGCCTCCGTATTTCTTAATTAGCTCTAAACCTATGAACTTTAGCACTAGCTTATGCGTTTATTTCTTTTTGCTCAGAACTCAGAATGGACGTCTGGTGAGGTAGACACAAGCAAGCCACTGGATATAACGGAAAAAGAAGAGTTAGAGAGAATTACTGGAATATTACAGCGAGACAAGCTTGTACGTGGTGTAGGCATTGTTGAAGAGGTTTATAAATTGCTTCATTGTACGGCTGGAACAGGTGGCCCAATGAAAAATTGTTCACATCATTCTGTAAGTAATGACCTGTCTTATGTCAGTATATCACATATTTTATTTCTTAGGAAGTTATAAGCATTCAGCAGCGTATAAATGTGAAGAAGAAGAATTTCAAATGAAGTCGGATCACTGCTGTAGAGAAAAGTCTTCTGACTGCCTCAACTGGGAATCGCTGAGCTATTGGGACTCCCGGCTGAGGCAGTCAGAAATATCCATATATCGGCATAGAAAGATACCTAACTCTTCGTTTACGGTAGTGTGTGCGATATTTGATATATGGAATGGATATTTCTGACTACCTCAGCCAGGAGTCCCAATAGCTCAGTGGTAGAGCGCTGGTACGTTAAATCAGAGACCTTGGGTATACGCGTAAAAATCTCGCAAGTTGTTACAGCATTGTTGCCTGAACAATGCTGTAACAACTTGCTGACATATGTGAACAACATTGATAAATGAACAACATTGTTCACCATTGTTTCAACAAGTTGTTACAGCTTGATGAAACAACAACCGTTGTTCACGCATGTTGTAACAACCGAAGAACGTGTTGATACATCAACCATGTTGTTCACCATTCTTGTAACATTGTTGTTCATCATTGTTATTTCGTCATGCTGTTACAACATGTTGTATCATGTGCGAACAACGTTGTTGGCTATAAAAATGTGCTGTTGGAACAACTTGTTCATCCGTGAACAAGTTGTTCGAACCATAAGTGGACAACTTGTTCACGGCGAGCAGCACAACATTGTTCACGCCTGTTGACAACCGTGAACAAGTTGTGCGTTTTTACACGTGTAGTTGGGTTCGATCCCCAGTTGGGGCAGTCAGAAAACTTTTTTCTACAACAGTGATTCGACTTCATTTGAAATTATTATTCTTCTTAGTAATTTGTTTGTTGATTTATTTATAATCATTCTATTTCTGGTTCTAGCACCAAACAAGCGACACAAAAAACAAAACGACCGACCCGCCTTCGGACGATCGTCGTTATTCTTCGTTACCGAACGGAGTTAGCTCG
>OZ036000.1:3576598-3589098 GCA_964035015.1 Corallium rubrum
GAATAGAAAACCGATTCTTTCGAGCAGTGATGCTGCCGTAATTGCCATTTGCGTTCTGGTCTTATGACGAAGCATAGATTAAGGGTACATGATTATTGCATTAATATTGATTGGTGCGACCGAAGACTAATTGCACAGAACCAAAAGGCAACAGTGCGAATAGCAGGTGGAGAGTCAGATCCGGGAGTGATTGGGCGAGGAGTAAAAACTCTCAAAACAACGTTTTACCTGTAGTATCAATCTCGTTCCCAGAGCCCACGTTCCCCACCCGGGAAACGAGTAGTACGTTTTTGAATAAACGATTAAAACGAAGATGGAAAGTGTGGAACTGAAATCAGGAAAAGAATAGGAATGGCTAAAGCAGCATTTGATAAAAGGAAAGAGTTGTTACCAAGGGGTTTGAGCCTACATCTGTAGAAAAGAATGGTAAAGACGATTGTTTGGAGCGTTCTACTCTACGGAGCGGAGACATGGACATTGAAGAAAGCCAAAAGAAGCAAACTAGTTGGAGAGATAAAGTTAAAAATGATGACGTTTTGCAGAGAGCAGGAGAAAGAAGGTGCTTATTGAGAATGATGAACATCAGGAAGGAGAGATCGCTCGCACATAGCACCAGACACGAAAGCCTACTCAAAGTTGTCATGGAAGGAAGATTTGAAGTAACACTGTACCACTGTAACACTCTGCACGACCAAAGTTAAAAATGCTGTTTTTCGACCAACATTCGGACAAAATAAGTCATAAATTCGAAACTAGACAATAAATAAAAAAACGCTGACACCGTTTTGCTGGACATTTATCTCCGAGTCGAACTGCGAAAAATTTTTTTGAACAAAATGAAACGCTTTGTTCTTAAGTCGCCCCGAGTGAAGCCCTCTGGTTTTAATTAAAAACGTAAAAACTATTAACGGTTTGTGTTTATCGCGAAACCAAAGAGACCATTGTATTCTACAAATGCATAGTTTTCTGACGATATCTATTTTATTTTTGTGGCATAAATTCTGACGAATTGAGAGCGCTTTACAGAAATGACCCTGAAAATCTATACGAAGACCTTAATACAATGATTTTGCAACCCTTCCCTATTAATTTAACGACTGGGGCACTAATTTAGGGGGTACTCCCAGATTCAGCGAGACATCTCTTTCCTAACTGATCTTTACAATTTTCCCATATCTGTCTTAGTTTTCGAAATATTTTGGCCAAAATCAGCGTGCAGTCCGCCATTTTGTTGATCTTGAAATATATGACAAAGAGTGAGTAACTGTTTTTGTTGACTGTCATTGGTTGGTTTGTGGTCACATGACCTTAGCTAAATTTCAATGTCTACCGAGTGGTCAATAATTGAGAACTTATTGCCTGCTTGGTCAATAAGTTTTCAATTGTTGACCGCTAGAACTTCGAACTCTTCACGGCACCCTATAAACAATAGCTTGTTTGCTACGAAAAAAGAATATTTCTAGGTCTTCAAAGCATGTGTGAAGATTAACTGGAGAAATGTATTGCTGTTCTTTTGTTCTGAGACTCATATTTGTTTGGTTGAAGTGAAATTACGGAGCCAGGCGAAATGTTTTCGTAAGTCTTAGCGTTTGTCTTTTGTGTACTTTCCCTTGATAAACGTCGAAATTATTCAGTGAAACTCAAGCTACATAACAAAACACTTAATGTCTGATCCCTCGGGAAACAGTTAGTTTTGTTTTCCCTCGAGTCTCGATGTTTCCCTCGACTTCGTCTCGGGAAATATCAAGACTCTCGGGAAAACAAAACTAACTGTTTCCCTCGGGAGCAGACATTAAGTGTATAGTATACGTAATAAAAGTAGCCTGCTGCGTAGGCAGTAGAAACAACAATCGAAATATAGTAAGGTTAGATAGCCGAAACAGAGAACGTAGGAGTCTAATGTTTCGAGCGAAGGCCCTTCGTCAGAGAGAAATTTCGTCACGTTTCTCTCTGACGAAGGGCCTTCGCTCGAAACGTTAGACTCCTACGTTCTCTGTTTCGGCAGTATATCTAACCTTACTATATTTCGATTGTTTGTATACGTACCTTATTGATCTGTTTACATTCTTTCAACCCATTTCAGCTCAAAAATACAATAGATGAAGAATTGAATGAACACGTTTCGTGAATCTAAATCATTCAATTGCAATGTCTATTGATAGGAATTTTCCCTTTTTTTTATATTTAATTTTTTCAAACCCTAGCACTGTTTGGCGTAGCATTATTGAGTAGCTTACAGAATCAGCAATTTTTTATGAGCATTTTGGGGTTGAGAAACACCAAAATATAAAAAAAATATTATGAAGTTAGCTAGGTATGCTACAAAAATGTATCCGCCATATTTACAGTAATGATGCAAAATTTGCTCGTACCACAAAATCTTTATTTAAATGTTATCCCCGAGCCCGGGCGTAGGGCCGAAGGCCCGGAGCCCGGTGAGGGTGCTAATCTCGACATGCGTGTAGTCCACTTAACACGCGTGTAGAAAAAGCGAGGGAGACGAAATCTGGGACATAGTTTATTTATATATATATTTATATATATATATGTTTGGTACGGTGTCACGCGGTAAGAATGGTTGGACACTGGACAAATAGTATTTTGCTTTCGTTTATTAAATCGAAACGAAATGGAGCACGAAGAAAAGAAGGATACAAACAACCCGTTTAATATATCTTGAAGGGAAACCCTACGGTGGCCCATATATGCAAAACACCCCGGAATAAATGAGAACACTTCATAACGTTCAGAACACGCGATGTTCACATTCAAAGCACACCGATATTTCAAAAACACTTAAATCTGTTTATTGAAAACACCCCAATTTATTCGAAACACCCCCAATTTATTCGAAACACCCCAATTTATTCAAAACACTCCAATTTATTCGAAACACCCCAATTTATTCAAAACACCCCAATATATTCAAAACACCCCAATATATTCGAAACACCCCAATTTATTTGAAACACCCCAATATATTCGAAACACCCCAATATATTAGAAACACCCCAATTTATTCGAAACACCGCAATATATTCGAAACACCCCAATTTATTCAAAACACCCCAATATTCGAAACACCTCGGTAAACAATCGGCCAAGAATCGGTAAAAATCGGTCCGAACTCCGAAGCCGATGTTCATATTTTAATATGAATATGAATACGGAATGAAGTGCAATCACTGTAAAACAGAATTATTAAGTAGTTACTGTTATTGTCCATCGTGTGGTAAGTTCGTACGTGTTGACAGACCTAATGAGGTTCCTTCGAGCAGACCATATGGCAGGCTGGCGACATGTACTCAAACTACAGATAATAAACCGCAGTCCGAAGAAGACCGCCCAAAAGTGACAAAACGACCTCGAACATTTGCTGACTTTCAAGCCGAGAAAGGAAATGAGCGAACCAGCGGCAGTGGAGGTAATGCTAATGGTGATAGTAAGTTTAAGTCAAAGAAACGCAAACGTGCAGTGGAAGTAAATGTCAACATTGGTGTAATGGCATTCGACAAGAACAAGAAGTTCAAACCGGTGAGGGCAAAGTATCTAATGGTAAATACATGGCCGGAATACAACAAGTGGCAACTTATTAGCGAAGCGGTTAAGAAGCACACAAACCACGATAGGTCATTTCAAAAAGATGAGGAATGGACTTTGGTGTACCCAGATGGAACAGAGGTCTTCGCCGTTCCTGGCAAGCCCAACGAATTGTTTACTGTAGAGGGGTATAAGAAGGAGTTATGTAAAGCATATAATCGTATCACGCTTTACTTGGCCAGCTGCAAGGATGTTAAAGCTTTTGAAGCGTCTAAAAATTCTGACTTTGAAGATGATATCGAATTTGTTGACAACGTAAATAAAAGTGAATCCCTTGTGCCAAACGATGAAATGTTAAACGAGCAGGTCCCTTCGACGCACGATTCAACGCAAGACAGTTTAAACTATATAAACAGCGACGTGAAGTTGAACACACTGAGAGAAATATTTCCAGAAAGAGACGAGGAATCGTTAAAAGTGGCTATTCATTCTACTTCTAATCTGGAAGAAGCTGTTCAAATGATTGCAGAGGATAATAGTGAACCGATTTATACTTCATACGCTAACATGTGTGGTGAAGATATTAATGAAAGTGACGATCTGATTTTGACCCCTGAATGTTTCTTTGCAACAGACAAAACGGTTTATTGCCAGAATGAAGATTTACAATTACAGGCACTGCTGAGTGAACATGCAAAGAAATACGCTAATGATGAGGAGTACATAAGGATGAAAGTGAGAAGGTACTGGCTGTCCCGGTAAATTGTTTTCCCCAGGCAACATACTTTTATTTTTTTCCTGAGGAAAAATATTGAAACTGGGAGTAGATGGTCAGGTCCAGTATATTTTTTCCAGTTTGCCTTCATCCAAAACACTGTTTGAAGGTTTTGCTCAACATTTTGGTTGTCACTTTGCTCAACATTTTGGTTGTCACATATTTGACAAAACAAATAATATTTTTCCAAAACCTTGGGAAAACAGTGTTTTGTATCAGTCAATTCCAGCATTGGCCACCACCCCACCCCACCCATCCCCCAGACAGTGCCAGCATTTGCATGAGTTTTTTTGTGCAGGGGTCAGGCATTTGTTCTCTCAATATTTCCCCAGGGCATTACTCTACCCCTGGACATTGGGCCAGGCATTTGTCACGACCAAAGAGGATTGTGGTTCCTGCTATGTGTACTGTATGTGTATGTACAGTGTATATGCAAATAGCTTTGAAATGGATTAAAAAACAGCCATAAATTTGAGTTGTAGAGTAATGCAGAGTTGCATTTTGTGCATACTGTAACAATACTGTAATTATATTAATAGTTGTGCTACAATAGAGAAAATTGAACACAAGACAGAAGTTCAAAACATGCACCTTGCATCTGAATCATGCTAAGATTTTCCTTATGTTTAATTTCCTGACAAATTCACGAGTCAAACCGACCCTGGGGGGGATTTTTCATCCATTTTTTTGCCCTGGGTGGGGTATTGTAGTGTCTTTTTTCCTCAACCCAGGGCATGCATTTGCATTAAAAAATATTTTAAAATGCAAATGCCCAGGGGTTCGACCCAGGGGGGATGGACAACGCTGGAATTGACTGATGCATTACCCTCAGCTTCACATCAGGTAACAACTGTGGTCTCTTCTAGTAACATAAGTTCTAGGTCTGTCTAATCTTATTCCTTACCCCTATGGCTATCTGCCCAACTGTGTCCCTTAACCCTTTCCTGATTAAGCCACCCAAAACCACTTTGTTATTTTACTCTGTCTAATGCCAGATGATTTTACTCATCAAGTGAGAATGCCTAGGAGGGAAAGGGTTATAGAAAAGCAGTCACACCAGAATTTGAACACTATCAAATTGTATCCCTAGACAGAACAATAAGTACTGTAGGCAGCTCCCCAGACCAAAGTTAGGTAAAAAGTAATTTAACTTGAAACTGTAATGCATAACTTTGTAACTCATGGTAGCACTGTATTACCAACAGCTCTGATGTTCAAATACCCTAATAACATGAAATAGGCTTGTGCCTCAATGAGCAAACCCCTAGTAACAGTTTTTATGCCCATGAATATGATTGGAAAGGTCTTGTAAATGATCAAAATATTTATTGATAACTTTTTATGTTACAGGACAAATATTTGGGGTGATGCATGTGTTAAACTAAATAACATAGCTGACAGTGAATTGTGCAAACCATTTAAAGTCCAGTTTGTTGGTGAACCAGCTGTTGATCATGGAGGACCATCAAGGGAGTTCTTTTCACTGGTCAACCAACATGTGCAGCTAACAATGATGTGTGGTTCCACATTTCGTCATAATGTAGTGTCACTCCAGAATGATGAATTTCTGAAGTTTGGTAAGCTGACCTCCAAAGGATTTTTACAAGGTTCTCCAGGTCCAAAATTTTTTGGAAAGACTGTGACAGATTACATCATTTTTGGTGATATCAAATGTTTGAATCCTTCAGTAGAAGAAGTCCCCCCTGGTGAATTGAAGGATACCCTTCTAAAACTACAAGGCACTAAGGATGCAGAAGAGTTCAAATCTATGGCATCATTTGACTGTGATTTTCGCTTCAGTCATGGTTATACAAAGCCTCTGGTCACCATCCAAGACAAGGATGAATTTCTGAAAGCCATGTCATTGCATGCTATTGTTTTGGCTTCTCTGCATGAGTTGGATCAGTTCATTCAAGGACTGACTACATGTGGAATCCTTAAGCTGATACGAGCCAATCCAGAGCTGTTTCGCCCTGTCTTCCAGCTTAGTAAGAGGAGGTTAACAGCAGATTTGCTGGATGAAATTTTTCTGCCATTATTCAGCCCTGAAGGGAGCAATAAGCGTGTCAAGGAAGAATGTGTGGTCTTCAATTTTAACCAGATGTTAGAGAATGTGGAAAAGGGAAAGGTTGTAGAAGAGGTTAATGGAGCTGAAGTAACCATTTCTCTTTCTGATATCTTAATGTTTGCAACTGGTGCCTGTGAAGTACCAGCCATCGGGTTTAGCCCACGACCTACACTGCAGTTTAATCACGATACAGCTGAGGAAAGGAAGCTGGCCGTGAGTACATGCGCAAACATTTTGACAATACCAATTTCTGACAGAATGTGTGGTTTAGAAAGTTTTGAGAAAGAGTTTGTTTTTTGCATGCTTAACTCCCCTGGGTTTGGGAATGTTTAATGATCTTACACTGTCAGTATATGTTACAGTAAATATGCTGCAGTATTTTAAGACAATATACATGTACAGTACTGTATACATACTTCCTATTGACATGCATATTACTTTATTCTGGTAACTGTTCCGTTAATAGTCAAGTGTTAATATTTAGGAAAACCCATCTAGCCTGTAATACTTTGTTTTGACATTAGCTTTCTCAGGCATCATCATTGTGAAGTCTGACTGGAGAAGGAGGACTCAAGTGGGCAGAAAAGGAAAAAAATCCAGGTCCCAGAGTTTCCTGTAGAGGAGACTGTCTTGACGCTATTCACAACTGTTTGGTATTGTTTTTCAATGTTTTATGGAAAAAGAAATGCATGAGATTTTTTGACCCATTAAATGTTATCCAACTCAAGATTGACTTTTTATGCAAATAAATTATCCCAACTAACATCTGAGAGAAACAAACAGAAGGATATACTGTACATGGCTAACTTAATTTAAATTGTCGTAAATATTCTATAAAGCCACCCCTCCACAGGGGGTTAAGGGTTGTTTGCAGTATCTTGTATCTTGGCTTCTATTAAATCACAGTGATTAAATTATTAGTTACATACAATACACAGTCCTATGCCAGTGGAAAGACTTGAATTGAAAAATTAAACTAGGCAACATGTGTCATTTTGAACACTGCTTTGAAATGAGGAGCTTATTAGTTATTACAAATAAAGTTTGTTGCCAGGGGACTCAGTAGGGAGTGGAGCTTAAAGGGTAAGTGCAATAAAAGTCAAAAATTTCAATTTACGATGTTCTGATCAATAGAACAATTTTTTCCAATAACATTACTAATTCCGGCAAAACACAACCGTATCATCCACCATCTTGCTTCAATATTGTGCCTAATTAACGTGGAAGTTAGTGATGTCACAAGCTGGGTGAATATCATAAAATCACACTTTGCTGATAGGTGAGTGCTTTCCATGCTTTTGAAAGTGTTGTAGTACAATGTGAAAACATTCACTAAAAGCAAACTGCAGACATGCTAACTGAGTAATGGTATAAGTATAACTAAGTAACGATTTTGCTTTACCCAGCTTGTGACGTCAGATGCATATCAAAAAATTGTTCAATATAGTGGAAGACAAGATTGCTTTTTGTTGAAATTTCCAATGTTGTTGCTGAAAAAATTGTTCATGTTACTTGAAGTACAAAAAGTATGTTTTTAAATAAAAAAGCACCAATTAAGAAATAACTATGATTTTTGTTGCCATTACCCTTTAAAAGAGATGAGGCCAAGTAGAGATTGATTTATCCAAAAATGCAGTGTAATACATAAAGGAACATAGAAACTGCATAATTTTAAGTGGTTAATATATTGTCTATGCTGTTGTCTACCTCTTAATATCAATTAGAAATTAACTTATAGAACAATTATTACTGGGCAATCTCCAGCAGTTGGTGGTAATAGCGATGTGCGTCATTCCGAGTCCATTCTGACTGATCAGGTAGGTTCAACTCCCCACTAATTTCAGAAAAATATTCGTCAAAATCATCTGATAATTCATCATCTAGTTGGGATTTCAGTGGCTGTATCCTCATTGTCAATGGAAAACTTGCAGTCATGTGCTCTAAAATTTTCTGGAAGGAAATACATCTCATCTGGAATACCAGCCTGTGTATTATGGCGAGATTTCCTGATATAATGAGTATACCAGCTTATACGTGTTTTGTCAAGACCCTGCTGTACCAATTTGTTAAAGCAGAACCACAGACAATGCTTTTGTAGTTCATCACTTGTATCTAGTTCCCCTGCATCTACCATCTGTGAAAAAAAATTCATCCACCATGTTGTCCATGATTTACGTAAATGGCTCCACCATGCTTCAATTCTTTGATTTGAAGTAGATGGTCCATATCTGTGAGCTTTAAGACTGGCATGACTATCATCATGAGACCTGCGCAAAAAGCAATGCATTGCAGCCATTAAGGTGTTCTCAGTACCTCTATCTGTCCTGACCATGGTGGGATACCCTTTATTCTGTTCGACGCATTGCAGGAAGTATTTCGAAATAATTTTCGGGTCATTGTTGCTCTTGCCAACGGTTAACCACAGAACGCGATGGCTGTACCCATCTATATCATCCGTGGATGGGGAACCCATATGGCTTTAGCTTGTCGTACCCGTCCGCGTGTCAGCAAAAGTTAGGGCCTGGATTGCTGTATTCTCTCCGCTTAAGGCAGTGCAACCGACGTTCATTTGATCCATTGGGGTCAGTGGTGCTCAGCAACCTTCGCACTACTCTTCGTGATACTTTAACTTGGTATTTCCTCTTGAGAAGTCGCCACATCGCACGGTATCCTAGCAGGCATCCGTCGCCATTCAGTTCCTGCTGGATCAAGTGAGCTACTCTAGCCTCATCTATCTCACCAGGTGCATGTCTTCTAGTCAAACCGTATTCTTTTAGACGGTACGAAAGAGTCCTTAACGACAAGGTTATACCATAATACTTTGACAAGAATTGCAATATAACATTGTACTCAAATCCACAGTTAAAATAATACCGTATCGCTTGCTCCTCGTTCAGATCACCAGGAACAGAAGGTGCTACACCAGGTTCACTTCTTGGATGAATGTTAATAATTGCACTACCACAAAAAGGGCAGAACGAAAACCTATATTCAATTTCGCGGTGACAGTTTTCACACAACATTACAGAACAACAGGACATGAAAGATGACGTCATTGAGTAGAGAAGAGAGTGATCCCAGTTTCTCGCGATGTATTGGGGGTGTTTCGAATAAATTGGGGTGTTTCGAATAAATTGGGGTGTTTCTAATAAATTGGGGTGTTTCTAATAAATTGGGGTGTTTCTAATCAATTGGGGTGTTTTTAATATATTGGGGGTGTTTCGAATATATTGGGGTGTTTTGAATATATTGGGGTGTTTCAAATAAATTGGGGTGTTTCGAATATATTGGGGTGTTTTGAATATATTGGGGTGTTTTGAATAAATTGGGTGTTTCGAATAAATTGGAGTGTTTTGAATAAATTGGGGGTGTTTCGAATAAATTGGGGGTGTTTCGAATAAATTGGGGTGTTTTCAATAAACAGATTTAAGTGTTTTTGAAATATCGGTGTGCTTTGAATGTGAACATCGCGTGTTCTGAACGTTATGAAGTGTTCTTATTTATTCCGGGGTGTTTTGCATATATGGGCCACCGTAGAAACCAGAGAACTTGAAGAAACCAAACGCCGTATGGTAAACAAAAACTCGATCTGAATTGCAGTATTTGTGGTCACTCCGTGGTCAAATCGTTTTAAAGTTAACGGTAGGATTCTTGTTGTTTTCAAGTTTTCGCTTAACCTAAACAATATACTGCTTTATATACGTTTTCGTGCTTCCCCTTTGCTCGTCCAAAGCATAAATCACCTCAACTAAAGCTAACTTAAAACACTACCATAGACTTTATGTGGACGAGATGTTTTGGCTGTATTTCCAAATTTTCGACTGAAACGTTGCCTGTTTAATACTTCTTTCTAGAATCCGATTCAACCGAATTGTTTTTATCTCGGAGTCTATTATAAATGTAATTTTTGAGCTGTTGTTAGTTGACTTTTAATTCTGCCTTTGCAAAACATGTATGCATAGGGAAGCCATTTAAAGCTTGTTAAAAATAATCCCTTTTGAAACCTCCAAAAAAATATTTTGTACAACCAGAATTTAACAATGAAATCTATGTTTTGCTTTGATATGTTAAATCAGTGTTTAGTCATCTTATCCATAAATTATAGAATTATCTTGAGGATTATCATTTGTTTTTATATCTGTTTGTTTTTATATTGGCTGTATATCAGATGTGCTAATTTTAATCATGGTTTGGGTGGGTGGGGGTTTCAAAAAAAACATTTAATAAAAGCGGGCGAGGGGTTGTTGCATTCATGTATTTCTAGTATCTGTTTGTTTTATATTGCCTGTATATCAGGTGTACTTATTTTAATCAAGGTGGGTGGGTGGGTGGTTGGGTGGGGGGTGTTTCAAAAAAGCATTTAATAAAAGTGGGCGAGGGGTTGTTGCATTCATGTATTTCTAGTGGTAGTTAGTAATCATATAGTAATCCTATAATATCTTTAGGATTATGAAGAAACATTACCGACAATATTTTCACCAGAGAACCACTTTAAGCATTATGTAACTCATACAGTCAACAAACGTTTTAAGGTGGCTCCACACAGTTTTTTGAAAAATGGGAAATACAAGTTTGAGAGTCCAAAACACGTGCATAAACAATTCCAAAAAAGAATAAAACTAAATGTTATGCATAATTAAACAGTCTGACAATCAAAAACTGTTACCAAATAAATAGCAACAGTTGTTGCTATGGCAACAATGACGTTTAAAAATGGCTGCCAATTACCCTTCAAACTAATTTAATTCGAAAAAAAAATTTGGTGACCCCCAATTTTTTTCTCATTAAAACTTTTCTTGAAGTATGAGTAATCAATAGGCCGATTTTAAAAAAATTCTGTAGAAGGAATAATTTTTTTATCGGAAAAATCATGTTTGTTAATTTTTAAAAAATTTGGTTCTACAGAATTTTTTTAAAATCAGCCTATTGATTACTCATACTTCAGGAAAAGTTCTAATGAAAAAAAAATTGGGGGTCACCAAAGATTTTTTCGAATTAAATTAGTTTGAAGGGTAATTGGCAGCCATTTTGAAACGTCATTGTTGCCATAGCAACGACTGTTGCTATTTATTTGGTAACAGTTTTGGATTGTCCGACTGTTTAACTATTCATAACATTTAGTTTTATTCTTTTTCCGAATTGTTTAATCACGTGTTTTGGACTCTCAAACTTGTATTTTCCATTTTTCAAGAAACTGTATGGAGCCACCTTAAGTGCATGTGAGGGTTGAGGAACATCAAAAGATTAAAAAATTCCCATAATTATGAATGTAGATGTGATGGGTAGAAATCAGTTTTGAGCGTATGTCACGCGATTAAATCTTACCGGAGTCCACGAACTTCGTGATACCTCATTTTACTTTGCTCTGTCTAAAACAGTGCTTACTCAATACAGTACTCACTGTGCTATATATGTCTAATATAGTTACGAACAATGTATATATGGCACACATATTAGAAATGTACTATTGAAATACTTGTTAAGCAAGCTTTTGCGTTGGCATCTGGAATGACGAAGAATCCATAAGTTAAAGGAGGAACAGAAAACGGTTGTTTCACTTGCACAGGATTGAGTTTTGGTAATTTGTAGTCTGCTTGAAGTTTCAACAGATTGTCATTCAGCTTTACACTTCTATACAACAGAATAAGTTGGAAGACTCTTATACAATGCTTTTCAGTTCATTGTTGTTTTTTTGTGCATTCGTTTGGTGCGGTGTCTGGTCTGGTCTGGTCTGGTCTGGTCTGCTATGGTATGGTATGGTATGGTATGGTGCGGTATGGTACGGTATGGTATGGTACGGTATGGTATGGTATGGTATGGTATGGTATGGTATGGTATGGTATGGTATGGTATGGTATGGTACGGCACGGCAAGGTACGGTCTGGTATGTCCTCGCGGTATATAAAACACGGTATCACTATGGTTATCTTTGTCACCTACTTTGCGGTAATATTCTTCGTTGCTGGTTCAAGTAAAAATTGGTCCACGTTTAAATGCTTTAAGTCCTCTTGTAGTTCAAGGTTGATGGTTTCGTTTCGATAAAGATTAAGTATAATCAATGTGACAGCTCCAGCTTCATAATCATAACTGAATCAAAAAACGAACATTCCACAGTCA